>CAJQZM010037159.1:25614-80811 GCA_907164665.1 Colias nastes | reverse complement strand
TCAGCGCCATCTTGGATTATAGTTTTGACCTCATATTCGTTAATAGCTACCCCAAAAACCATGAAAATGACACCCATCACGAAAAAAAGTCAAATTTTTCGTCGACGCCATCTTGGATTTTAGTTTTGACCTCATATTCGTTAATAGCTACCCCAAAAACCATGAAAATGACACCCATCACGAAAAAAAGTCAAATTTTCATCAGCGCCATCTCGGATTATAGTTTTGACCTCATATTCGTTAATAGCTACCCCAAAAACCATGAAAATGACACCCATGACGAAAATATGTCAAGTTTTTCGTCGACGCCATCTTGGATTTTAGTTTTGACCTCATATTGGTTAATAGCTACCCCAAAAACCATGAAAATGACACCCATGACGAAAATATGTCAAATTTTTCGTCGACGCCATCTTGGATTTTAGTTTTGACCTCATATTGGTTAATAGCTACCCCAAAAACCATGAAAATGACACCCATGACGAAAAGATGTAAAATTTTCGTCGGCGCCATCTTGGATTTCAGTTTTGACCTTATATTCGTTAATAGCTACCCCAAAAACCATGAAAATGACACCCATGACGAAAAGATGTAGAATTTTCGTCGGCGCCATTTTGAATTTAAGTTTTGTCAAATTGCTTTACCCCACCAATCCAACCATAAAAAAGAGGATCTCAGTCAACGTAATTTTTAAAACATAATTTTAAATTACAAATAATTGGAATATGAAACTTATACAGTTTACTCTTATAAAGTATCAAATATTTCAAATCACGAAAACGACAGTGCACGCACAATAATCTTTTTCTTATTCGTTTTTATTTTTGGGACGAGGAGCGATACACCCGTCCTTCCAAGAGCGCTTCTGAGCGCGGTCTGACGACCCGCGAGAGCAAAATGTATGAAGAAATCGACAAGTATTTTTAATTTAGCTAATAATTGAAATAAAATTTTGATCTAGATTCATAAAAATTGCACCATATATAAAGGACTATATACCCCTCAATAAGATATAGTTAAGAAGATAGATTAGGCTTTTAATTTTCTTAAAATGGTACCGTTTTAGACCCCATTTTTTTGCATTTTATGCGATTATTGTGCTGGGAAAATCGTATTTCAGCGACAATTTTGTATGACGTCGTACAATTTTTATAAGATGAACGTAAAGCTGAATATATTATCTTTAAATTAAGATATTACTATGTTCTCACGTGTAATTCCTTTAAGTTAAAATGGTACCGAAAAACAGCGTGTTTTTGTAAAAATATGTAATAGCACCCTTAAGTATTACAAGGCAAAAGATTAAATAGTAAGAAGTATGATTAAAATAAATTTTTCTTACAACATGAATTTAATTAAATATTACCCGTAGTATATTACAAAATGGTAAATTAAACAAAAAAATTTCACAACTTCCGCAATATAAGTGACAAATGAAAGGGCTTGGCTAGTGGACGTCATTTGGGTTACCTATCTTAATCTCGAATTTTAATATTCCGAATATCATAATCCCGAAAACGTTTGGACATTTTTTCATAACACTGAATTTTAAAATTTCGAAGTTTTGTTTGCCATATAATCGCAACTCCGAATTTCATTTGCCCATTTCTTCATTTGTACGACGTTTTACAATCCAGACGAATGAGTTCCAGACACACGAAATCTATATGCACAAAATCCAGATGACCGTAATCCATATAATCGCACGAAAGCCAGATTTTTAAAACACAAATTTTTGAAATACAGTTAATTGATATCCAGACAAACAATGTCCAGATTTTTTAAATTCAAATAAACGATATCCAGAAAAACGAAATCCTTCCAGGGGGTCGCAGCACGAACCTAACCTAACCTACTAAATAGATTTTAACACTTAATCCTTTCTGTAATGGGCAAGTAAAACAATAGCGAGTCGGTTCTGGCACTCGCCGGCCGCTGCCGCGGCACGCTCGCTTCGCTCGCTCGGCTCGTGCGTGACAGCGTGAGGGTCGCAGTTCAAACCTAACCTAACCTACTGAGTCGAATTTGACACTTAAACCTTTCTGTACTGGGCAAGTAAAACAATAGCGAGTCGGTTCTGGCACTCGCCGGCCGCTGCCGCGGCACGCTCGCTTCGCTCGCTCGGCTAGTGCGTGGGGGTCGCAGTTCAAACCTAACCTAACCTACTGAGTCGAATTTGACACTAAACCTTTCTGTAATGGGCATGTAAAACAATAAATTTACTTACTTACTGGCAATGTTTATTTTCAGGCGATAGTAAAGGTATAATCACGATTGTATGGAAACCAAATAAAAAGATTATGAAAATCTGGCAATAGTTTATCTGTTATACGATTATATGGGAACCAAATAAAAAGATTATGAAAATTTGGTAATAGTTTATTTGGAAAATGGTACGATGGGAAACAAAAAAAAGTATTCTGAGAATCTGGTATAACTATATCTGGATTATAAGAATACGGGAAACAAAAAAATACTTTTTAAAAATCTGGTTTTGGTGCATCTGGAAATTGATTCATCTGGGAAATTAAAAAAGGAATTTTAAAAAGTTGTCATTCATTACATCTGTCTTTTAAAAGTTCTAACAACCGGTTTCGGGATTTTAAGATTCGGGTAATAGAAATTCGAGTTTTTAATAGGTTACCCGTCATTTGTGGGGGAAGTTATTTTCTTAATTTTTTTTTTAAACAAAAATTATTATAAGCACTAATATAAAGTATAATACAGTAGTATGTAAAGATCCATCATGAATATACTGGATAAGTTTTGATACTCAGCTTTTAATTTCATAGAAAAAAGTTAATTAAGGGCGTAATACAAGACATCATTACATAGTAGATAATAGATACCTATAGCTATGTAACAAAAAAGTTGCTTAGAATATTTTAAATTCAAAAATTAATAAAACATAATATGGAGTATTAAAATGTAAAACTTATGAACATATTTAGTATTTTCAACGCTTGTTACAAATAAAGCCTCGTTTTAAATTAGCCTCTGTTTTATTTTCTTGTAATATATTGACTTAGTTTCATATATTTCAATAGTATTATTATATTAGATAGCTGAATCATTTTAAATATTTTTGTATCGGTTTTGCTTTTAAATGATTATTTGAAGCTTGCATCAGTTTCATCTTGCAATTTGTATATAGACAAACACGTTCCAAAACTAATATTAATCAACCTCAATATTAAGAGTTAAAAGTTAATAAGAAGTAAAAAGAGTTTTAATAAAAAACCATTTGAGTAAAATTGATCAGACATTTTGAGGTTAATGTGAAGAAAAATGTATATAATATGTGTAGTAAATAGTATTTCAAATCAAATCGTAAAAATATGTGATGTCATTTAGTTTTACTGTTCAAAATAAGTTCTATGCAATAGAATTCATAAATTTTTAATTGTGTAGTTACAGTTAAAACAAATGTCTTTAGGAACTTTATAAATTACTTAATTTGGCCGTATTCTGAAACAATATCTTGGTTTTGTAGAAATTAAATGTTGAGAAATATTTGAACATGTATAAATAACTGATGACAAAAGCTACCAACATACAACTTGCAAAATGTTTTACAATGTTGTGAAAAGGTCAAATTTTTTTGGAGATAAGTTTATCAACCGAAAAAGCCCCTTCCCAAAGAGTTCAGGTACTTGGCAAAATGTAAGCAAGAAAAGAAATACTGTTAATATCGTTTTTTGTGAGTAGGTATAATAACATTGTCCACTGTAAGTATTCAAAAGATGAAGAATACAGTTTACCTTCAAATAAATTGTATGAGATTATGTAGGTAAATAAATATATTGAAGACTTCCCTGGCAAGACTACGCAGGAGTATTTTATAAAGAATCTCCCAGAAACAGACGACCAAATTTATAGGGGAACAAACCGTAAACACATTAATAACTGCTACGCACTGATAACAATTAATACACGTAAGCAACACTAAAAATATTATTACACATTATTAAACGTTTTAAAAGACTTGTATCACTTTAATGTTATTGAAAATATATTTTGTAGAAAACTAATTCCAAACCACTGTGGGGACTCGCAACGAAACTTCACCGGACAACTGTTTAATAGTGATGTAATAAGTATTGTTCAAGTATGGTAAGACCTGAGTAGTTTTTTTAATTTGTAATCGATTAATCTACTAGTTTGATTGATTGTTTAAAAAAACTTGTTTTTAAAATGCATTATTTCTCTAAAAAAACATACAAAGATTAGAATAGTCGTTGCGCTAACGATACAAGAAAAATTTTGCTGTATTTGCTAATTTACTTGAATCTGACTTCAAGTGTCTGCGCAGTCCGCAACTATTTATTTTAGGCTCCTACAGTATGTATTTCAATACCTTTATTTAATTTTTATTATAACATAAAGGATATAAAACTACTTAGTTACTGTTTGGACCTGTGGTTTGGACAATGGTATCTAATTAATATTTTCAGCAATTATACATTCCTGTGCTGGATAATTAAATATAGCAACACCTGAGTCTCCACTCTCCAATGAAACTTCACAGCTCTTTCAGAATGATTGTCAAAATGTGACAACTGCGCTGACGATAAAAAAGCGCGGGAATCTTCGAACGAGCCGGGTGTAATAAAAAAATTGCGCTGACGCCTGAGGTCAACAAATCACAAAATATGTCAATTGTCATGTGTTCACTGTTCAGGTTCAGTGTTATGCATAGAGTAAAGTAAAAAAAATAAAAAAATGTGTGCGTGTACTAGTGTACACACGTAAGAAGTGAAACTTCTTTATGACCTTATTTTTCAAAAAATAATTTACTATTATATGCAACTTTACAGAAATACGTCAAATCACGCGTGGTAGGGATAAGACAAAGATGGCGCGTAACGAAAAAATGTTACACTAAATTTTTTTCCAACCCCGATAAAGAAGTTTCACTTCAAAAATTGTACCTACATTGTAATACTGTGGTGTTATGACATGGTTACGAAGTTAGTGGAAGTTACGAACAGCTGTGGACTGTGGTTATGTTATGAAACAGCAACAGTATAACTGTAAAGTACATTGATACCCAAATTTGAAATACCTAACAAAATAATGGAAATTATAAAAAAGCCAGCGTTGGTAAACATGTTTTTTAAATACCCTAAGAAACATGTTTATGTACCAATGCGACGGTTCGGCTTCTGGTTAAGTTCTCCTTTGCTTAACTGTCAGTTAAAATTTGTTATTGATATTATGTGTAATAATAGACTAGGTATACTTATTGACATGGACTTTATCATCAACAAAATTTATAGTGAAATTGGTTCAATTTGAACTGTTACAGTTTAGTAGACCCTAACAGTTGCAGATACCCTTTAGATTACATATAGCAAGAGTTCTGTATTGTAAAGTTAATAAGAAGACCATAATATTGGTACTGCAGATACATTACACTTTTTAGCGTTAGATGAAGATAAAGTCTTAAATTAACTATTTTAGCTGATAAGCTTCAGCACAGCAGCACTCAGAACTCACTATACTTAAAGTAAGAACTTGATTAAAAAATCGCCTTTTTTCTTTTCTTGACTCACAAAATACTCAGGTATATAGTCATTTAAATAAAACATAGTTTTATTTTCAAGTATTTATGAATAATTGAAAACAATATAGAAGGTTTAATGTACCTTTAAGTGCCAAAGCAAATTCTATACCTACTTACCAAGCACTTACTTTACCTGCATTTGTATCAATACTAATTTGTATATAATAAATTATATCTTCATGAACATCACGAATCATATAACAATTGGGTCAATAAAAGAATTAAAAAAAATTTATTTCTTTATTTAATTATAGAAATATCTATGTGTATTAAAATACAAATCACATTTTATAAAAGATGTTCACCTTAAGCATCATTTATTGAAACTTATTGTCTACATTTAGGGCCAGTTTTACAATCCTTGGTTAAAACTTATCTATCCATTAAAATATTATACGATCATATTAAAATGTTACCTGTAAAATATCAAAAGAAAGGCAAATAGAACACATTTTTTAAATGTTAGTATAATACGATATTCTAAATAAGTTTTAATCGAGGTTTTAAAAATCAGGCCTAAGTCTTGTTACTAATGAGTGAGCCTCTGTTGCTTAATTATATAGAAAACATAAATATTATTATTATTAAATTACAAGCCTCCTCGGCAAACATTTTTCTGCCTTTCTGTTTTTCTTTAAGGTGGTACATTTTTACTATATGTATAGATATCTTTTCAAAAATTGAGCAAACTTATTATTTTTAAGATCCAAATCATTTCATGAAATCAATTTGTAGGATATGTAAAAAAGCATCTTATACTATTTAGTATTTACCACAATAAATTAAGAGATCTTTAGTTCGTTTAACAAAAAATGGACAGAAAATAGACTACTAGCTCAATGTAAATCATTTTATATGATGATTTGTTTTTCTTGTATTTCTTCCCTGGCCTGTTGAACTGGCATTCTTCTGTACCAAAATCCTACCCTGTAAAGAGGACAAAATAACAAATAAGTACATACAAATATAATCCCACTTAATGCAACTTATTTGATCTGTTGTCTATCTTATATTATGTAGTCTTTTTTGTGAGAAAAAATATCTTGAAATATTTCACTATATATAACAACTTCAACTCAAAATATTTATTTATTCAATTAGACTCCTAGAAGCACATTTAAATAGTCATGACATAGTATTACGCTTTCTCAACAAATTAGCATTCACATGTGGAACACTATATTATTCCTGAAAGATATTGGCTTTATTTATATGATCAATAATGCACTTACCGAGGCATGATGTTGTTAAATTGAAAGTAGATCATAATTGCAATTAATTGAATGCAGTTCACAAAGACCAGAGGGATGATTGAAATTGTCAGGAGGCCAGGAGACTGAAAAATAATATTTGAATGATTATTGTATTGTTGCATGTTTTTCTTTATATAGTATGTATTATATTATAGTATATTATAGTATGACATTGAATTGAATATTGATTTACTAGAATTATAACATTGCAATAACCTGACACATTCAAATATTTTTGTTCATTTTTTATTTTTGTGTGGGTTGTTTCTTTCTTTAGTATAGAGTTCAGCTTCTTTATCATGTTTCATTATATAAAATCTAATTTTCTGCAAAAATAAGAATAAGTTTAAAATTCTTCATGATATTTGGTACTTTTATTGCAGAGGTTTCTTTCAATCGCACATCTTGATTATGATGTCTGTGTTTCTTTTGATTAACAATAACTAAATAATTGTTTTGTATTTTAAGAATGTTTAATTACCTGTACATCACATTCCTTCTCCCAATTGACAGTAAGTATGTTTTCATACAATTTCTTAAATCTTTTAACTGGACATAGTTTGTCACAATGTGGGAGATTTAATATTCTTGGTTCTACAATTTCACTACTGTTTCTATATGAAACACGAATAAAATGTTCCGTAGATGAGTTATCTAAAAAAACAACACAAAATATTATGTACATAATCAGTATCAATGTTTTGAATGTCAATACAAAGCAAGCAATATCATATAAATACAGTGAGATATCACTGTATCACATTAAAAATGTATGTATAGAACATGATTTGGAAAAAAAATTATTATTATAGAATAAGTGTAGATAGATTCAGGCGCTGAGTATAGTTGTGTATAATGGATAGTAATGTACATTTTAATTTTATACAACAGTGTTAAATGTCCTCTGTCTATCTCATAAGCCATAGAAATTCAGAAAATTTAAAAAGTATTTTTCAAATACTGCAACAACATAGACTTCTGCCTTTACATTACTGAATAGAATTGATTTGAGAATTCATTCACTACCTTATTTTTATTTATAATTCCAACAGCTTATGCTTACGTTTATACAATAACATATTGGTTACTCAAAACCAAATATCAGGTCAATATCATGTATATTTAACTGACTATTCGCTATGCTACTATTATCACAAAGCATTGTTAGAATTTTCTTATTTTAATAAAATTTCATTACAATACATGCTAAGACTTTACCCAAGTCAGTACCGACCAAGATACAAAATACAAATTAAGTATATATTATTACAATAAAACAAAACTCACCCTGAACAAGTTCAAAAAATATGGTCGAAGTATATTCCGGGCAATTTCCGTCAAATACACCAAGACCATTCAAAACATTGCCAATTGTAAGATCATGGCCACTGTATATGGAGAATTTTAAATGATTGGGTGCATTGGCAATAGCGGCTTGCATATTTTTCAATATTTGTTGTAGTAACGGCCCAATCATAAGACGCGTCATTAAGGATGTACCAGTAGCTATCGAAAACCTATAAAAATATATATTGGCATTAGTTTTAATCAAGAATATAATCCACTATACTACGTCTTATCATTTAAGAAAATGCATATTACGCATAACAAGCTGGTTCCCTCAATTTGTGAGGGTAAACAGTTTTAGTCCATTTTGGCAATGTAAAGTTGTACAAACTTTCTATTCTTAACACACTGTAAATGGATAAGATATCTTCATAGCTTTTTACTTTCCTTCCTGTGTAGGCGGTTAGGTAGCTAAAAAAATATAAAAATTTATAGTGTATGATATTAATCTTGCAGTCTATCACAGAAATATGTGTTTGATTCATGTATTACTTAAATTGAAATGCAAATAGATATTATATCAAAATATATGAAAATAACTCACTCCATAAGGCTTTGATATTTGCTCAGCCGATCTTTAAATGCTTTAGAATTGTAGTATTTATTTTTTTCCTTGATATAAGGATCACAGTGTCTTTTCATTGCCAATAATTCATCTTCATGTTCTGGTGTTGTATGTACAGGTATTGGCTGCCACATCAAGTTATCATTCCACATTGATTTATTTGTAGGTGGGTACAGACCTGCAATCCAGCAAGTGTATATGAATTTTCAATAAAATTTTGCCATATTTAATCAATGTTTTAAATGACAGAAATATTCTCTTACCAGCCAGATTTGCTTGGGCAGACATCAGAGTACGATCAACATCTGTGGATCTTACATACACCTCAGTTGGATCAAAATCCTCGGATATTAAATTCTGGAACAATCAATTTCATTTTAGAGAAATATAGTTAAGATATACTTAAGCCTATTCAGATTAAAGACTACACAATTCTGAAAAAAATAAAATCCTCAAACTACTAAAGAAAAATATTGTATGTATTGCAAATGCCATTGGCAGTATTACAACATTTGACACCTAAGATTAAGATGCTTACAGCCATAGTGTTGGTGGACTATCTAATGGCCATTACTCTTACAGATGTAAATTAAAACTATGGAATAAATCCTTTAATTTAAATGAGTATTTGTATATGGCAAATTAATATACATAACAACTAACAAGTTAATTTATTCAGATGTACTAAAGTATTAGCAAACATAGTTAATGTTTTATGATTAAGTACCATGATTTTGAGTTTTCTCAAAGAGAAATCCTATGATAAACAAAGGTTTAAAAAATACCATGATAGACAAACAAACAACATGTAACAAATTAAATTGTAAATTTATTTCTTTGTTCATTACCTGAACCATTAATCACATTATAATGAGGTGGTTAGTTTTATTTAATGCCAAATAGTAATAATAATTATGTTAAGATTAATAATCTCAAGTTATCTAAGTATTTTTTATAACATTATCATAATATTTAGAAACTGTACTGTTGTTTTATTTGATAACTTATTCTGTTATATAATACAAGAACCTCTGTCCTCATTTTTTAAACTACCTACGTATTAAAGTAATAGGTAGTGAATTAAAATGATTTTACATTGTTTTATTAACCAGTCTATGAATTTGAAATGAAACTTACCGCATAACGGTGTCGGAGCCATTTTCCTAAAGCATAATGTTGTTTTTTACCTATATTAGTAAGTTCTCCGAATTTTACAGGCCAAAAAGATTGATTACGCCAGGGATCTGTTGGGTAAATATCAACAGGCGTCCTATCACCATGTCTAAATATAATTGCAGCATACTGCACCGTATTGTCGCCAAAAGAAGACACAAGAAAAACGGTAAACAATGCAAATATTTTTATCATTTTTTAACGTAAGTACTGTTACTATTTAGACTAAGTAGTTACTATCATTTATATAATCTGATAAGTCTCCATTAGAATCGAGATAATAAAGATATGCAACAGTTAATAACTAATGATATTAGTCTTTAGAAGGAAGATTGTATGAAAGTATCAAAATTCAAATGCAGTACCCTTAGTAGCGTTTAGCTACTATTATGTATTCTGTGCTTAGATTACAAAATAAAATACAGATGGAGCATGACAACCGCCCGTCGCCCTTGTCAAAGAAAATACGAAATCAAAAGCAAATACCCGCTGCACCAGTGCTATAGCGATTCTAGTGTCATGCAATACGTCAAAAGGGGTTTGCTATTTTAGTAAAAAAATGCTGTCTTGTGATATTAAAACGCTGTAAAATTTGTTCCCGAAAACAAACAAAAAGATAAAACATCGTTTTACAGGTTCTCTGTAGATTATTTGGCTTATTTAATTTTGTATACAAATAATAATTTTACATATACGAAGGAATACAAAACTTCAACGTATGCTGCCAGTATTTTGAAAATGAATTTGCCATTTTTATGGGTAAAACGGTAAAATGGTTAAAAGATCTTCGAGGTAGTGCTGTTGGATTTTTCGATCGTGAATGTGATTATTTGTATAGTGCAATAAAGGTTCATGATCATTATAAGATAATTTTAATAAGCATAATACTTTTTTTTTTGTTACTTTTATATAGCTTAAAAACGTCAGAGTCGTTTTCGCCCGCGATTTAATTCATTTGAACTCCGTGATGGATATGACAAAATTATTATTATTCAGGAATTATATTTATTTATTATCCAGTAAAGCAGCTGACAATGTGGATGTCGTAAGGTGTCACTGAAAATCAGTGTTAAGGTATTATGCCTCAGGTATCCTGAGTGGCTTCCTTTTTTAGCGCAAGCAACCATACATAAATTTATGTTTTCTATTGCTTATTTTTCATAATTTACAATGCTATTGTTGTGTGTTTGTGTGTATTGGAATAAATGGTTTCTTCCTTCTTTCTTTCTAAAAATAAAATGTCCCGTGTTCCAGACTAAAAACTACCGCTATCCGCATTCATATATTTTGAAAATAAAAAATAATATAGGTAATATTGTAATTTTGAAACATTTTTTTATGTAATTTATTTAATTAAAAATTTATCGTTTATGTAACAAAAGAATTTTTACAATATTATAAAAAATTATCATAAACAAATATTTATATTAAAATTAAACCCTGACAGCTAATTTATGTAGCCAACGTCACTAACACCACTACCATAATAATTCAGATGATTGCAATGTCACCTCATAAATCAAAATCGGTTCAGCGGTTTATACTGCAGGGCGTGCCAAAGAAATATTATACATAGATACACTCGAAAAACATAACCCTCTTTCTTCCGTAGTCGGGGAAAAATTTGGGAAAATTTTCAATATCTGGTAACATAACACCCGAAGACAGAACAACAGAAGCACCGTGTACGTACAGTGCAGCGGCGAAATGACAGCACATGGACAGCACACATAGCTTTATGGAAATGACGATAAATTATTCGGTTTAGTTCGGCAACGCTCCATCTGTCTTTTATTTTGTAATCTAAGGCAGTACCTATTTAATTTCAACTGATGACAAAACTAGTACAGTACGATTCACGAAAGAATACCACAAATGGCGGCCGTCTGCGCACGTACATTCACGAAGAAAAGACTTAAGACAAAATAATATTTTTTTTTTTTTTTGTACATACCTACAAACATGAAACATTAGTACAAATGACAAATCATATATGATTATATCTACTCGTCACTCGATCGAGTACTCGATAGTGTGACAACCTGAGGTGACAACATTGGTGACAACTGACAGTTCAGTTAAAGATGCCAGTTTTCAATATCGGTTATATTTTATTTAGTAAATGGCAATGATTTTAACGCAAGTGATTATTCTTGTGATAATATTATTATATTTTCACTAGCTGCTCCGCGCGGTTTCACCCCCGTGGCTCCTCTCCTGTTGGTCGTAGCGTGATGATATATAGCCTATAGCCTTCCTCGATAAATGAGCTATCTAACACTGAAAGAATTTTTCAAATCGGACCAGTAGTTCCCGAGATTAGCGCGTTCAAACAAACAAACAAACAAACAAACAAACAAACTCTTCAGCTTTATAATATTAGTATAGATAATGTGTTTTTTTTTTTCGTTTTTTTGTTAAATAGTTAAAGCCTGATCTGGAAAAAATACCTGTTCTGGGGGGAAGTGAATTTATCACTATGAAGTAGCACTAGAAATATAATTTTACGCAAACCAAACCTGTTGGTTCGCTTTGTTATTCTCTTTTGAGATTTTGTCGCATATTAGATACATTGCTAAAGCAATGTTGTGAGGCGCCATAAATGAGTCGATATAATATATCAAACTCCGGTAAGTCCATTCTAACAGAAATGTGGGAATCGAGGTATTTTTAATAACTTAAAAAATCAATATGTTTGGACCTTTATAATTTATGACGGATATAATATATTATATAATACATTAGAATTATTTTTACGAAGAAAAAGAAATGTATTACTTGATGATTATGCCACAAAATTAGATTTAAATCTGGACATACAGGCGTTTGATATGTACCAGCAAAACTTACCGGGATTTGAAAAGCATCGTCTTGGACTTACAGGAATTTGAAAAATCTCTAATGGACTTACAGGGATTTGATAGAACTCAGTTTTGGGACGTACTGAGGTGGTGGAAATGGGTAGATAGTTCGTCGCGTTGTAGGTAAGTATTGGACATTAAAATAAAATATGTAAATTAAAAGATACAAATTATTATTATTATTAACCTTTATCATCCCACTGCTGGGCAAAGAGAGAGGTCAATAAATCAAAACGGTTGAAAAAATCTCAGTACGGCCCTGGGCTTCATGGCTGGGAATAACTACTGTGCGTGTGCTGTGCGTCTAGTAAGTTTCATTTATCTTTTAGTTGTTTTCTGAGCCTTGTCTGTTTTAGCTTTTGGTATTGTTTTTTTCCTTGCTTTGTCTAGAACCACCACCTCTATAGTAAAACTGTTTTCTTCCATCATTTATCAATAAAAACGATTTATAAGCATTGGTCACACGTGTTAGCTTCAACAAAATTGAGAGAAATGGCAGCCATCTTAGTGCCATACTGCGCTGTGATTGGTCGAAATGGACTTGCCTGAGTTTGATAAACTACTGTCGACGGACATATCGGAGTTTGAAAAAAAATATTTACTTTAAACCTTATTTACTTTAAACCTTAGAGATACGATGGACTTACCTAAATTTGAAAAGTAGAAACTGGTTTAGTTTTACAATTCAAAATTGGCGCCATTGTTATCTCAATTTTGGCGGAGAGTGGACTTACCGGAGTTTGATATGTATCGACTCAAATTAAATCAACATAATATTATTCGTAATTACTCGTAATCGTTGTTACTGATTGAGGAATACATAAATATTTAAGCAATTCTATTATTGCTATATTATGATTCCATTAGTGCTCCTCATCGTATTGTGATAGATGTAACCAGTAGCAATTAACATATCTAGATAGGTTTTAGATATTTTTTAAAGCTTTATGGAAAAGCGATGTACCAAGAGCATTAATTTTTTTTTTGGTAAATAAATTGAAATAAAAGATTTTTTAAACGAAGTTTAGCAGCTAATGGTAAATCTCACCACATTACTGGTCAATCCGCCGTCATTATATCCCTTGATCATTATTTCGGACAGCTTACCCCTCTGTGATTCTATCGACCGCAAAAATAGGTACTTCTCGACAAGTTTTAGGCGCCCTCGCAGCATCTTCAAGTCATCTAGACACGCGGCAGCGTGTCAAGCCGAGTTCAAGCGAAGAGAACTGGCGAGCAGCAGCCGTGTGTTCCACTTTTCACCCCCTTATAACTCGAAAACTATTTAACTTAAACAAACCAAATTTAGTACATATAAAGAGGACCCCAAGATAAACAAGAACCTTAAATTTCATAAATACAGATCAAACAGTTGCGTAGATATTAATATCCAAAAATCGCAATTTTTAAGACTGACTGACTCATAGATATATACAAAACCTAACCCACTTCCAGATGACCTAGAAAGTTCAAGTTTTGTAATCAACTAGGTAATAGTGTGTGTACAAAGGAAAAAATCAGAAAACAGTGACTTTATCTGAATTAATATTTTTATTTTATTTCGATTACTAATTACTTCGATTGTATGATTTCTTTATTCAAAATTGTTATTAAACGTAAAATAAAAGAAAATTGTAATAAAAATATTGCTCATACAGTTAAAAATAATAATTAAGGTAAAAGCATCAGTAGATGACCACTTAAGGAGACAGAATATTCTTTTTAAATGTTTGACTTTAATTATCATATGAATTCAGTAAGTTTCTTTTTTTGGAAACCCTGTGAAATGTATTTTAACATATGACCAAGCATTTCACCACGTACAATGGTCGAATATACTTAAAAAAAATTAAAAATGTTCTTATATTAGAAATTTAGTAGTTGACCATCTAAAAACTAGAAGATGACCATATTTTGCATCAGTAAATGACCACTCAGATGCTACAATTTTAATTGGGTTATTTGTTAAATAAGAAGCAAAATAAGATGAAAAGAAAACGTTTTATTTGAAATATAATAATAATTAGGCCTGTTTAAGCCTATAATTTAAATAAAAAAACGACGTGTGGCACTCGGGGACTTGACTAAAAATTGGTTTTAGTAATAGACCATAGCCATAAATTCGTACCGTAAAGTTAGTCAACTACTAAAGAAAATCAATCTATTTTTAAAGTAAATAAAATAGTTTATTTTAATTAATTATTATATGCAGTATATTTAAAAGATACAGAACTTAATCAAAAGTTGACCACCATGGTCAATTAACTACTAGAAAATCATAGTCAAACGGTAATTCGGTAATGGACCACCATGGTCAATTACTAGAAAAATACAGACAAACGGAATCAGTATTAGACCACCCCCACATCTCAATTTTGTCAACAAATCTTTAAATTTTAATTACTCTGTCATTTAAATAAACCATAAACGAATAAGAAACGAAAAGCACTTACCGTCAACAAGATGACAAAATTCCTAGTATTTAGCTTCAAACTTTTTCAATCTCTACGAATATTATTACAAAAAACGAATTTATTGATTTTATGGTCCGTCACTCAACAAACAACTTGCAACCATTTACTATATTTGACAGATATGGATGCGCAATTTTCGCGCCTATTTGACCAGATAGCAGCTCTAACTACTTATTAACGAATGAGTTTTTAAAATTGCCGCGAATTCTTATTTTAACGGTTTATGTGCATTAGCGGTCAACTACAGGTACATGGTCAACTACTAGTGACTTTACCCCTATATAATTTTATCTAGTAAGTATAATTAAGTATAATGAGGCTAGTTTTACATAGGTACTGTTTAAATTTTGTGAGGTTCTAAAAACTAGCCAAGTCAAATTATGAGGTTCAATAGGTCATTAGTTAGTTGTTTGCTTTGTGAAAATAATTATATTATTCAAATGAAAAAAGTCATATTTTGGAATAAACGTTGTTCTCTAAGGGAAAATAAAACAATTGAGTTTTCAGTTCACCTAAGAACTTAATACATCTTTGTAAATAAATTTCTGGACTGTCTACAGAACTTGGCACACATTTAGATCTCAATTCTTTTTTCGGCAAATTAAGTCAACGATTGAACTTGGCTCCAATTTTTACATTTATGTTTTTGGTGGGATATGAAGTTATAGGTACCATACACAGTTATACCACAATCCGCCAACGTAAGTAAATATCCTATAGGTAATATGTAAAGGGAGTTCCTGGCCGATTTGGAAGAATCCTAAACGAGCGAACATTAATTACAAGTCGCACAGGAATATTTAATTTCATTTTTCAAACCCATAAAGAGTACCTACTTAATATTCCATTACAAAAAGCAGGTTTGTGGTCTCCCTCACAAAAATTGGCCAAACATAAAGAAGCATAGGTAGCGGACTGAGGGAACACATTGGGGATATCAAACATAGGTCTCAATAAAGTCTGCGGGTCTGCGACATGTGAAATGGCAACAGAGTACAGCTAATAAACAAGAAACACTACATTCGATTCGACCATTCACATATCCTTGCTAGAGAATATTTTTTGGAACATTTGAGCGGAGAAATTAAAAACATTTAAAATTGTTGTTACTAACAATTTAAAACTGTACTGAAATCGGTGGAGGTAGTTCACAAATAATAATAGTTTGCACGACCTTCGTGACGTAGGTAGGTAGTTACCTATGTCCTTTATGTTGTATCATTTTGGTCTCCCCGTGATCATGCTCGCTGTAAAATGTTCGAAACGTAGAGATCACAATGCACAATCAACAAAATATCACGTTAAAAATCCATAATAAAAGGTCTTTAATTTAAGTACATAGGTATATTCTTTTTTTTTTTTGTTTAATTAAAAAATTATAAAAAAACATAATGCGATGTAAATATTTCCTAAAGGCCCTCCACTTAGTAAAGTAAAAGCAATAGTAAGATACCTATTATTATTACCTTCTGAGGAAAAACTTCAGTAATTACCTAGGTCATTTCCAGTCAAATATTATATTATTATGATGCAGAAGTTATTATTTGCCTTCGTCATGAGCATTCTAACGAAATGTTTATTACATGTCTAGATCCGGCTGGTAACGGCACTTTAAAAGCACGTCGAATAAATGTTGTCACCTTTGACATTAAAGAAAGTAAACGTCTTGCGGTCACTCTTCTGCTGTTTTTTATATTAAAATTAATTCATTCTACCTGTACAACCTACCTGTTTTATATTATGATGCAGCCGACTCGTATGTCGCATGTTTTTTAATTAATATATACGGGACATTATTGCATAACAAGTCTCAAAATTATTAATTGACTATTATTATCACAAATACCCAAGTTAACAATTTGCCTCTTATACGTAATAGGTACTTATTCGCTATGGTGATTTCAATAAATTAAGCTTTTATAAAAAGCTCGTCGATCAATCAGATTGTGGCTCATCTATGTTAAATGCTTGATTAATTATATAATTAATGGGATAAGATAAATGATAATTAAGTGCACGAAATGTAATCTTAATTATGTTTATTTATTATTTATTTAACAATTTTATGAACCATTACAAATTACAATACATAATATTAAAAGAAATGGAAAACATGCATAGCACATAAGGCAACCTTATCGCTTATCAGCGATCTCTTCCAGGCTGCCCAAGGTAAAGGAAAGTAAGGAAAGTAAAGATAATAGAGAATAAATAAAATACATAGGTATTATATGAAAAATAAGAGAGAATATAATACATACATATTTATTTTGAAGGAAAAGCTAAATTAGAGAAATGTTTATTTAAAAGAGTTTTCGAAGAAGCTCGTCTAACAGCAATAGGTAAAGAATTCCAAAGTCTGGTAGCGGTTATGATAAGGATTTACCAAGGAAACTAGTGTGGTGAGAAGGAAAACTAAGGAGAAGGTTATCAACGGAACGGAGAGTATATAGACACCTGAATCTAGGAACTTAAATTGTTTTTTTTTTTTAAATAGGAGGGAGAATTGGGATCAAAGAGGATGGAAAATAACAACTTCAACGCATTTGCATTCCGGCGAAGTCTTATAGGAAGCCACTTGAGTTTATTACGAAACTGGGATACGTGGTCATATTTACGAAGACCGTAAACAAAACGAATGCAGAAATTTTGGAGACGCTCAAGTGTATTTAAATGCTCTTCACTAAGATCCGTGGTACAGGCGTCAGCATAATCAAGGAGCGGAAATAGTAGGGATTTAGCTAACATAATTTTGTTCTCCAATACACGTATAAAAATTTAAAACACGAGATGTGACCGTGCGTGGCTTTTTGTAACCGCGTACAAGTGGTGGTGGCTACTATTCGGTCTAGTTACCGTTGCGTCTAATGATTCTTACTCATCAGTAACTAAGTCACGGCGACCGTGACGTACGCCACAACAGGATTTGCCGTATTCAAAGTTTAACAAATGCACAGACATTCATGTGTGGAATGTTTGGCATGTGTACAGACGCGCATGCTTCTCCGAATATAAATCAGGCTAGTGGTGTTGGGGTGGCGGGCGGCCACTGCAACACCGAAAGTCAGAGAGTATCGGAGGTGTCGGTCTTGGAACGGCAGATCAAGCGTGGCCTCCGTACGCTGTGGACCTGCACAACTACGCTCTGCAGAGAAAGGAACAACACTAGTGCTTCTTACAACATTCACAAAACACCACTCACCTAACATGAGGAGTCTCCCCCTGTAAGTAGACACTTATTTCTTAGTATTACTTATTTTGTAGTATCTAAGTACGTACTATAAAGCGGAATTGTAAGACCCCGCTGTGCGATTGCATTTGCGATGTCATAATATTATAATGAAACATTCACAGTCAGGTAGATAAAGGCATAGGTAGAAATATATAGAAATAGACCTGACTTAAAATTACGAGTTCAATTGCTAAGCGTTAACACCTAAAACTTCATAAATAACTTTTTTATTATTTTTGTGTGTGAAGAATGTTAAAAACAGTATTACTTAGTGTAACCTATGCCCTTGAAATTAAAATAATTTTAAGTACTTTCTAACAATGTATCTCTTACATATCACCCAAAGCTACCTTCCTAATCTCTATAGGTACCTATGTATTAAAGTTTATTGAAAACAACTTTTTCGGTAATTAATAATATAGACAACAATGCGATCGATCATCAGCTCTTATCCATTCGAATCATACATCAATTAAGAAAATTTGATTACGTTTTCGACATAGAAAAAAAAAACAAAAGAACCGTGCAATTCAAATAATAACTAACGCAAGTAAACAATCTACGAAACCAATAAATAAGCTTGGAGCTTTTTTTGTATTCTTTTTTATGAATGAAGTTATGAACAGTTGTTATCTACCTATGAACATAAAAAAGTTAAGTTTTGCAATAACTAAGTAGTTACTAGTTATTTCTTATTTAACATTATTAAAAAAAATATTTCATAGTTGCGAAATCTTAATTGAAATTAATATTGATATATCTACGGCGCAAAATTATAATATTTAAATTTTTAATAGCTAACAAATGTCCTTTATGGAAATGCAATTCATTTATACAACAAAAAAAAACCTAATAAGAAAACCAACTTGTACGTAACAGAATTCATTCAATTAATTACAATGTACCTATATTGAATAAATTCATAACAATCTATGAGGTACCTATGGGAAAAAATAGCAATCAATATTGTTGTGGGTCTACAAAATGAGAACAATCTATTTCATAATTCGTGACTTATAAACCTTATAACGGAGCCCGATTTGACCTAGTGTAACACACACAAAGCAATTAATTTTCAAATTTATTTAGCGAAACCGAAAACCGGTTGAATGACTTGATCCCACGTTGAAAGCTAAGCGACCTACGATTAAGCAACTTTGATTTTATGTAGGATGAATAGTTACACATGCAGATAAGGTATTGGCACAGTACAAGGAACTGAGTACTACTTGTCCATATACAGCTCTTTAGTTTCATACAAACATAGTCAGGACGCCTTTTCAACTTTGCTAATTTTTATAGATTATTTTCTCAGTAATTAATTAATATCAAATCATTCATTTTATTACTTATTAGGTATCTCGAATAGTAAACTGACCAATGAAGATAAATACCAACAAGTTATTAAAGGTCTATTTTCAACTTTGCCTTTCAATTTGTCATTTGTCGAAGCGGTGAATCTAGCTGTACGCTGTACCTATAGGATTATGTAAACAGTTAAAGACGTAATTTATCGAAAGTACAAATCCAATGACTTACAATGAAGATGGAATAGATTTAATTTAAAAATGAAGGTCATCTACTTTATTCAAAAAGTTATTTTTCAGAAACTATAAATTGATAGAAATTACGTTAAAAATCTATTGTTTATGTAATAATGAGTTATATATACTTGAGCTTCTTGTAATATGGAGATAACTTGTGCGAAATATCATTGCGATTATAGTGCTTTCCGATTTCTTTTCGATATATAGGTAACTATGTATAATTTTATTCAATCAAGACTTATTGGGCTTTTTTTATGTCAGAGCAAGCAAAGGGGTAGGTGGGCCACCTGATGTTAAGTGGTCACCACCGCCCATAAACACATCATGAGTATTCATCACATGAGTATTCATCACATATACAATACATAAATACATATAGTCGCCTTTGAAACTAAGTACATAAACGTATAAATTGAAAAGTATTTCCGTACCTATCAATTCATTTTAACTTGAACCATTATTGTAATAAACCAATGGAAATACAATTACAACAAAAGCAAACTTGATAGTTGTATTGCTGTGTACCCATTCGTTTAACAACTGCAAAATAATGAATGCAACAACTTCCAGTAGTTGGCCTCAATTAATAAAAGATAATGTATTAAAATTCTGTTACAGCTACTTCTCGTTATTTTCGAGGACTCAGTCGTTGAGATTATTATTAACTCGAGTAGTTTAGGAATGCAGTTATAAACTATAATTCACTCATTTTTATTATATTCCAACGTGTTTGAAATTTTGTTTGTAAAATATAAAAAATGAACTGTCTGAAAGTATTATGTGCATGATAATAATATTATGTGCGAATATATGCAATCGCATGCAATGCAAGCGCACACATTGATAGCCGGAGGCGTGACTACATGAAGATGCGCTCAAAAATACCTAGCACTTACTCAACATGACGGCAAACATAAAGACATTTGGTAATAATATACTATTACACAACTTGACGATTGGCATTTGTCTATAACTAAGAGTGACTTACTATAACTAAGTATACTTCAGTATCTTTTGCATCAACTAAGTGCATTGCGTCACTGAAGATATAAACAATTTGCGTGCATGCCCATAACCTAGTTATTTTTCATTGTTCCCATAACATTCACTACTTACCCAAGATCAATTATTGTACTGTGGGAAGATTCACGCGCAATAAGCTTCACAATTTATGCTTGTTTCGATTCGTAACGTTTTGCAAGCTTTAGGCGTGCAATCGTAGTATGTACAACGTAAAATGCAATATATTGAGGTAAATTAAATCGATTTAAGATACATGATACAAATTACAACCACTCAGTCATCTCATGTGTGCAGTGCTTCCTGATGTAGGTGCGTCACCCGTCAGGCGGAGGGGTCTACCTCTAGTGCTAGCGGCTGCCGCATTGCATGGCGAGGTCACCCCAATTCTTACCACTTCTGGTTTTGGACCGAATGTCCTTGATGCGGTTGGACTCAGACGATATTATATTCGATACATGCACGCACGTTTTACTAAATAACACAAACATAGAAAGTTTTACTTTTTCCGACGTGACGCGAAGCACTAATTCGATAGTTTCCGACTCCTGATGTATACTGAAGTACCTACTATTGTTTTATCACCTAATAAATCGACGTCGATAGTCAAAGAAACGATAAAATGTCAAGAATGCAGTTTTATTGATATTTTACTAATAAAGGCACGAGTTCGCGTTCGTGACCAGGTTTAGCTATGGCTAGATTGCTGTTATTTATGTGTGCATGTCATTGGATATTGTGATGTATGTATTACATAAAATAGAGAAAGCTAAGGGAGATTGTCGTGATTTGATCGGAAGCGAATGCGGAACTTGCCTAGCTATCAACCTGACCTGACCCTGAGAGGGGACCTGTTACTTAACTCTCTATAAATAACGTGTTAACCTTTAGTAGCCATCGACAGTTCTCTCACGCACTTGCGTCTATGTCCAAATGAAACGAAGTATGACCACGTATGACATTATCAAGACCATTTACTAACCGACATTCACCGAGCTTCGGTATATTTATTTATTCATATTTTGAGACTAATATGCCTCGTAAGGTGTAATTGATAACTAAACATAATAAAATAAAATAAAATATAATTAAAAATAATAAATAATAATTAATATATAAATATAATTAATAAAATTAATTATTTCCTAATAAGAATATAATTTTATGGCATTTTTATTACATTACGTTAAAAGCCAATTATCTAAGCGTTTATAGAAATATATATTTTCGATCCGAACAGGATTTTGTAATACTTACCGTCTCTACGTAAACCCTCTTATTACTTCGACAATCCATAAAGGTTGAACGTACAAGGACATTGTGCAAAAACTTGATTCGCAAATTGATCAAACCATACTCTAGCACGTGCTATTTAGGCATATTTTAGATATTTTAATGATCCCTGACATTTACAACATTATAATATAATACATTCTGATGACATGTCACAGTTAAAATAATAATATATCAACTTAAACGAAATAGGTACTTAATATAGATGTGTTTTTTGTAGTAAACAGTATTATTTAGAAACGGTAAATGTAGTTTTACCTAGAACGTTAAAGTCCAAAAGAGACAGTCGATACAGTTAATGTATTTTTTCGAAATTAACATAAAGCATCGATGATGTGTCCTGAATACGCAATAAGGTCACAATAAGGTTCTATTTACATAACTTTCAGCTTGCAGTCATTGCATGGGGCAAAGTGGGTCGTCTTCGTAGAAATGTTATAAATTATGATAATTGTGTTTGAACGATGGAATTTGTTTTACTTCCAGATTCATTCTTCTAGCGTGCATAGCGTGGCAAGCGTCAGCGCGGCCTCAGGATGACTCAGAGCCCAGGGCAATTCCAAATCGGGGCCTTTTAAAACGAGGCTTAGTAGGAAAAGGCAAGCCTACAACGACTACCACCACAGCCGCCCCTGCAGAGGTAGGTGTTTAGAAAAGTTTAAGGCCTTTAAAAACAAACGATTTGTCTTATTGATTTTATAGTTTTACGTTAACAATGTCCATGGGGATATGATACATCTTTAAAATCAAGCAATTAACGAAATTATTCAGAAATATATAACTACAAAATAAAGAAAAATATATATAAAATAAAGAAATCTTGTTCGTAGCAACACTTGTAACTGCGGATTGTAATGATTTCTGGTTTGTTGGATTTGTCTCCGGATTTTGGACTGAATTATAACTACAAAAAAAGATCACCTGTGCCAATCAGCAATCAATAATTAAATCTGCAGTATCATTACCATTTATAATTAATCTTGTACATATGTATTGTAATTAAACAAAACAAAGGAAGGGCTCATAGTCTCATACAAGATATGAATTGAATGCATTCTAACCAGTAAAAAAAATAATCATATTAATTCCAGTAAAAAAATACCGTTATATCCTTATAAGTATAACCTATATTTTAATTTGTTTAAATAAATAAAAGAATAAACTTATAATATTTAAATGACTATTAAATGTTGATTAATTAATTATTTATGGATATATATTTAAAACAATTTACATTTTCCGCATTATTTACAACTATGTTCTTTTAAGGAAAGTCAAACAGGTACTTTATCATCAAAGGTTAATTATATGTATATTTAAAAGCAATATGAATTCAAAATATTATTTAATTTACGGCGACGCGACGCGACGTTATAATATTTTTTGTATAAGCAAAGATTCTTATTTATTAAGCATATTTAAGTAGCTTTTACGACCTAATAAAATATTTTTACAAAATATAAAACGATGTAGGAAAACTATATTTTGTACATTATAAAAGTAATTTGCGTCTTTAGATGGTCCTATTCTCTGACCTATCCGTTTAAATACTAATTAATATATAGGTAATAAAAAAAATTACAAAGTTTTCTAGAAAATGCACGCTCCGATTTCCTGTTTGGTATTTAATAATTCTTATGTAGTTGGTAAAAACCAGTATCCAACCTCTATCTACAATCAAGGATCTTTGCGTAGGTAGTATTATTTCACGAACACGTAAGATCTTATCGTATATGTGCATATATTTTCTTGGTTCTATCTCGCTTCCCATATTGCTTAAGAATATTATATCTTCTATTATGTAACGGCGTCTGTGTTGTATTTTTAGTTGCGTTTACATTAATAGCCCTAAAATGTCAATATTGTTAGTTCAGGATGATATTTTTGCAACATTTTTATTCCATACCAAAGTGCTTACATAATGTTAACTTTTGACATTCGAACTCTCATGCATATTATAATGTTCGTACTTAGTAGGTACCTACCTATCAGTCTCAGTTTTGGTAGTTTCAAATGTTTATAATATAAAGTCAATAAATATCAGAGTAATCTTAAAGTTTGTATCAGTAGGTATTAGTTATAGTTTTCTTTTGTTTCATCTGAAATAGGTTCTAAGTAATATTTTACTAAAATATAGCAAACTAATAGCATCCCGGAATTAAATAATAGCCGAGGTGTTCCAAATTTTCTGCAATTTTGACCTGTTATTCATAATAATGTTAATCGGCTTTTCTATATAACCCAGTATCCGTTTCCAATATATTTATCGAGACTGAAATCATCGTTAAAATTGCATTCGTCACCGTGCGGCTCTGATGCACTCGTTGCCACATGATTGTCTTATGGGTATTTCCCTTTCGAGCACACGAGATGTCACACTCGAATCATTTAGTCCAAGGCGAGTCGGACCGCCCCGCACCCGATGGTCGGGCTGCCTTCACGAGTGACCTCTGCAACTCCCGTTCCTCGGTGGCATTTCTACGCGAACGACAATAACACATTCATACTGATTGAACTGGTTTCTGGTGGAATTATTGCGACCGCCGTTGGAATGTACAACTCTATATAATCTCCTGGCTATGACGTCAATTTAAAAGTAGTAACAATAAATACGACAAGTTACACTTTGTCTTTTGCAGTCTTTATTTTTTATTTGTTTTATCGAGTATTTATCATCAGTTGAAACAATTTAAACTTTATGAAAGCCATAGGTACTTTCAAAATCATTAATGGAACAATCAAAGGTATATAATTTTTTTAAAAATAAATTCCATTTTTTAAAAGTAATAATTTTAACATTAATTCAATGTTTCAGGAGGACGGTGATTATGAAGAAGAAGGAGATTACCCCGCAGAGGCTGAAGCCCAAGAGCCCTCAACAGAAGCAGCTCCCTCCTCGACTGAAGGCAAGAAGCTAGTCGCCGGAGGAGTGCGACCTTTCCGCAGCAACACCGATCTCTTGGAAGCACTTAAAAGGCGGCGAGCTCAAGTTGCTGAAGGTTAATATTTACAATTTATTAAAGATTTCTTTTGTCCTGCAAATACAAATAGAATAATAAATATACATATTGGTAGAATATGTTGCCGACAGAAAAAAGTAGTGACCTCTACTGATTTACACACATATTTTTATACTGACTGACCTCGCCGGTGTGGAAGTGGGTTAATATGTAACCTTATTTCCTACGAATTTCTTCACCACACTGAAAGTCAGTCTACAAATTTAATATTGGCATGTAATTGAAATATTTGGTAGACGGAAAATCATTACGCTTCTTTTGTTAAAATATAACCCTAATGTGTGTTTATCCGTAATAAAACTATTTTATTAATATAATTATACAATTTTATAATTAGGCACATAAATCGAGTTAATATGATTTATGGCAGTCGTAGCACCATCGTTAATTAAAGCTTTTTTTTTCTGAAAAAAAAAATTTCAAAATGAAAATTTGACTTACCTACACATCTTTGTATTTTGCATAGATTGTTATTTATATAATTGAGTGAATTTTAAGTAATTAAGTTAAAATTGAGTGATTTTTGTTACCAAATAATATTTCGTTTTACTTTTAGCTAAATTAGGACAATCATCTGTACCTGCTGCGTCACAGTCGCAATCTGTTGATGTTCAAACAGAGGCCCCTTCAAAGGCTAACTTCAGTAAGTATATTAGTCATTCATTAAATGGATTTACATATAATATCAAATATTAATTGTATCTATATTTTATTCAGCAGGTAAAAAACGTTTTAATACTGCTACTCGTGAAACCAAATCTGAAGACGCTCCCGCGCAATCAAAACCGAGCAGAAGTCGTTTCAACAGACGTAAGTTACACAATTTTTCTATCTTTACTTATCTTTTGAACAATCTTAAATATAATTCCATTTTGTTGCACGATATTGTCACCACAGGAAGTATAACTAAGATCATTAGATTCTACTACTATTTTTTCAATGTTTATCTATTATTATTATTATAATCCCAGAGTCTTAGTTTACGTAAAAATAGTAATTGTGAAATATGACTATTTAAAAATGTTCATTTTTTTAAATACCTGTTGTATTACCATGTAGAAACATTACCTACATACGCATTCTCATCAAGTACGTAGGCTTGTACCAATAGAGCACTATTACGAAAATGTTTAACCATAAACTTTTTTAATTGCTTATTATAATTTAAATAATACTGATACCAAAAACTATTTAATAACATACCTACTTTACTGTGTTGCGTGTCATTTTGCAATATAATTATAGATTTCGTAAAGCTATTTTAGCAACGATTAACCTACGTAGTAGTTTAGATTTATGATAAACGGCTTGTGGTTTCTATTGCCCCAAATTTTGTTTACCCCTATTTCCGTCGTAACTTGTTTGTTTTTCTAAATGCCTATCATTAAGTGATCAATCTGAAGAAATTAACATCTTAATGTTTCCTATAGAATGATGATTAATTGGTAGGTATACTAAAACTATTTAATACTTTCAGCGTCATCAAGGTCCGTACAAGAAGCAGACCCAATTGAGGAACAAAACGACGCCGCCCCCACGGTCAGGACCGGCAGGCAATTCAGACGTGGTGGAAACTAGTTCCTTGCTCCTTACTTCTCATTTGTTCATATCCTTTCTCATCCTTTCCTTTATCCCAATAAGGTTATAATTGTATAAAATCTGCCCCTTTCCTATTCGTGACTGTAAAAGAACTTTATACCTTTCCTTAAAACTATTTCTCCTTTACCTGTATCCATATCACTGCCATCAGAATACTCTGATCTGAACTTAATAAGTTCCAATGAATTAGAGATTTTATATACTTACCTACTATATTGTAAATTATAATTCTAAGTGTTTTTAAATAAATAATTTAAAATATCTTTTGTATTATTACTTTAACCTTCAAAAATAATATAGTCCTCAGCTAATATAAAAATAAAAATCTACCTTTACAAAAAGAATCTTCCCTTTTATTTTAATAGCTCATATGTTAAATATATACATGTACCATTTTTGAAGTTTAGTATTAATGAAGCGAAACAATAAAATTATAATTAGATAATGATATATTCGAGAGATTATTTCGTTACTTACGTTTTCGTTACTACGTTTAAAGATAACTCTGAAAACGTATAAGTATATTTTATTTAAGGGTGGGGAAAATGAAAAAAGACATATCTATAAGAAAATACATTTATGTAGAACTTAATGAAAAATTACAATCTAACAGTCGATACAAAATTATTAAAATACTTTGAAGTAAATTATACGTAAAGTAATTTAAATAAAGATATGTTTATATCTTGGAAATTATATGTTGTGGCTCTTCACTTCGATAAGACACGGGTCACCTCAGCGAGTGGTGTGTTGTATGTACCAGGTTTCACTAAATTCACCAGCTGTTCTGCTATTTCTTGTCCCACTCGAACTTGGGCCTCTTTTGTAGACGCTCCTGCAAATAATTACTTCATTAAGTCGAGACAATTGAATGAAACAAAAATGCAGTCAACATCTAAAAAAAATCCAATTGTCACTGACGCAAATAAAGAACAGGATGTATAAAACTCGTTTCAGCACGTAGACAACATTATTATAGAACGTAGAGGTCAAAGGATATATTTATATGTTACTTTTCCATGCGAAATAGGTGACCTTTTTTGAAAATTCATATTTGACGAACAGGATTCACATTTACAAGCGACGGTTGATATATATATTGGTACTAGGTATTACAAAATGATCTGTTTTTTATGTTTATTTTACAAAGGCAAAACGTATATAATATTATCATGCTGATCACCTTTCTCGTATAGGTACCTCTCTACTTCCTGCATGGTAAGTTGTTTTCATACTAAGGTTTATTTTATACTTTATCATGTGATTGTTAATTGTTATACAAACCTAAATGTGGTGTCGCAATAACAGCTGGGTGCTGGATGATCTCTAAAGTAAGGGGATCTGTAGGAGGCTCTTGTTCGAACACGTCGAGAGCAGCGCCACCAACCTAAAGGAATAAGTAAAGTTTTTTTTATAATGTCTATTATTATTTATTCATCTTAATTATGAAAGTCCATGTAAAAAAATATTGAATGATAAATATGTATTAAATAGAGTATCCTAAGGCCTAAAGTATACAGACAAAAATCGCTGAAGAAACAAACGTCAGCCACTTTATTTGCGGAAAATCCCTGACAACGTTGGTATGCTTTTGGATTTTAGATTTTAGAAGTTTGGTTGCCTTTATTACCCACTGTGCGAATTATACTTAACAAATTGAGAAGTAAACCGTGTTCTGAAGTATTGTTCATTAGGCTGGTCCACATAGACAGTGCAGCCTCGCGCAGCTTCGTGAGGCTGCTATGCTTGGACCTGCTTGCCTAAAGTGTGAAGTCCCACGTACCCATGCGGTAATAAGCAGTAGGTAGTAGTGTAGGTACATAATAATATGTTTCACTGATCGCTTTTCTTTACAGACAAGTATGTAGATCAGCCTTCTGTGTACCTCCAGAGTCCAGACAGATACATACAGATCATTTATTTTGTTAGTTCTCAACCGGAATCGAACCAAGGACAGGTCTACGCTCACGCGTTTATTATTGCAATATGGGAAGCTTAAACAAAACTTGTGATGAAATTCCTGTTATGTAATGACTTGTATTGTAATTTAATTCTACCTGTCCAGCATTAAGGGCGTCAAGGAAATCTTTCTCCTTGATGAGACCGCCTCGACCAACGTTTATGATTTTGACTCCTTTTTTGCAGCGTTTCAACACATCTGCGTTAATGAAATCTGAAAAAATATGGTTGTTAAATAAACGTGTAAAAACCTGTTCATTAATTAGTATCCAATTACTAGTAAGTTGCAAAAATGTGAAGTTTTAATTTTTTTCAATTGCGCAATTATGATTGTAACTTGGTTCCATTTGGAGACTAATCAATAAAACCAAAAAAATGATTCCTAAATCCAAAAAAATCAATTATTAGTTAATAAATATCGTTACTATTAGCATTATCAGTTATCCTAGTTTCAGATAACATTTAATACGCCTTAGTGATAGCTATTTATATATCATTACAATAATTGAAATAATTTTATCAAGTCGAGTCATTAATTATCTTAATTATGTTTGCTTTAAAAAAATTCCACTCCTATCACAACATTTGTGTTCATTTCATGACTTTGTATTAAAAATTATTATTGCGTTAAAATTTATTGTACCTATTGGTACACAAATCTAAGTTTAATCAAAAGCAAGGCTATCAATTAATATTAGTATTATAGGTACAGGTTATAATCCCCTTGTTTGTTATGTATGAATGATGCAAGTGATTCCCAGTTCACACTATTATATTTTGTTATCAGTTGACATAATAACAATAACAAGACTTACTGCGTGTGGACTCAATGAGGGGCGTGTGTAGCGTGATGTAATCAGCCAAAGGCCAGATCTCATCCAGCTCCATTTTTGTTACATCAAACTGCTTGCATTGCTCTGCAGATACGAAGGGATCGAAGCCGATAACCTGAAAAAAAGAAATAATTAACAATTTTCTAAATTTAATGTTGTTTTACGCATGCTTTATAGTTGAGATTACGGTATTTGGTTTTTTGTATTAGCTGGCTGTTACTCTCCCAAGTCAGAATTAAGAAGGATGTAGTCTCCAGGTTTAAATCATCATCAAATTTAGACATCCAACAAATACATAAAAAGTGTTTACGTACTACATTCGAAAAACATAACTCTTCTTCTTACACAGTCGGATAATAAACGGAGCATAAATTCGCAAAGTATGTTAAATTTCTTATCTCAAGTCACATGTTCTATTAGTATAGTTGTGGCGATAACGATAAAAGTACCTCTAAGATTATAATTTTTATTGTATTAAAAAAGTACTTGTAATAAAGTAGATTCTTATAGGTTTGAATAAAATAATTACAAGCACATGCGGTCCTTTGCCATGGATATTTTTTTCGAACGAAGTGTCATTAGTTTTAATATTCTGCTGTATACACCTTGTATACCCGGTCTAAGCAATATTTCGTGAAAAATGGATTCTAATAAACTTTTCAAAAATGAAATTTTTTTTGATATTTTTATCTGATATGGTATAGGTATTGGATTTGGAATATTGGTTATTATAAGGATATTCATATTCGAATTAGCAAAGCAGGATAATGAGCTTCGTTCGCTTTGCTCTTCATTGATTGAAAACAATAACATATTCGCATCATGAGCCTTATAGAATCCCAAGGAAAATAAATTCGCTATCCTTAAACTATGACGTTAAATAGTTACATAAGTAACTGGTACCTAATTTTCGCAAGCAATACTAGTTAATGTTTTATTAAAACGTTTAATACATGGGTTACAATAATATGATTCGAATTTCCATCGTTCTTTCTTATATTTCCGAACTGTATTCCAAAGTATTACGAGTATTCCAAAGGTCTACCTCTGGAATTTATTTAAAGAGTTTGATAGCGATTTTATAAATGCTTCATTAGAACTATGATAGAGTAAAGAATATGATTTTAATTCTATAAAATTATTCTCGATACAACTTTTTTAGATTTGCACAAATCAAATTGACAATTACCTTCATTCCAAAAGCGCGCATACGGATAGCGACTTCGCGGCCAACTCTTCCCAGTCCAAGGACAGCCAGCACCTTTCCATTAACTTCTGTGCCTGTGTACAGGGCGCGTTCCCAACGGCCAGCCTTCAAGGCTGAGGCTGCTGGGACCACGTGCCTGGCCAGGTTCAATATCAGCCCGCAAGTGAGCTCGCAAGCACTCATTGCATTCGCGCCTGGAGCACTAGAATCAATGTCATGGTGTTACAATATGTTAGTGACTAGAAGCCGTGGAAAACTCGCATAACCCGAGTAAAAGACCGGCTTATACTATATCTCCATATCAAATTCCATGCATATCCGATCAGCTGTTTTTGAGTAAAAGAGTAACAAACATACAGCCATACATTCTTACATGTAACAAATTTTTGCGTTTATAATATTAATAGGAGTAGTAGGATAGTTTCCGACCATAATAGTTTTGCTGTGTTTATTAAAGTCAATTGCGGTAAATAGGTGGAATTCAAAGTCAAATATCAATTGACATTTGCGATAGTACCAAGAGTACACAAATTACAAAGCTTCTGACAGGAATAACTTTATTCACATCTTCATCAGAAGGAATTATATCAATAGAACAACGCCAAAACAGTGATCTTTCAATTGAGAAAGACACTTAGGCATGACATTTTTTTTATATTTTTTGAATACTTAATAGTAGCTCTTATATATTTAACATTGAAATCAACTATTTAAACAAACAATTACTTATTTAATGTAGACGTTCAGATATTGAACTTCACCAATGTCATAATTTCAAATGATAAAGATAAGAGAGCATTGACTTTAGATATGGATAGAAATGAATTATTGACCTAATGCACAGGAAATATTCGATATCAATTATATCGACGTGCATAAAATTTAATATACGATTAAAAAATTCATGAATATTCATTATCGATTATACAAAAAGATTACTTGACTCCATTAACACGCTCAGATTTTTATTTTTACATAATCATTTATCTTTACCATTTCTATTTCATTCTATTGGTGATTGTAAATTGGTACCATTTGTGGTAACACGTAGTATGATATTATTAACTTACTTAATAACACCGATTTGTTTCTGACCAGCGGCATTTACGTCAATATTGTCTACTCCTGCACCAGCTCGTCCAACTACCAGCAGTTTGGATCCTGCGTCTAATACTTCCTTTGTCACCTGAGAGGCTGATCTTACCACCAGCGCATTATATTTCTAGAAAGAATGAGAGTATGAGGAATCCTAGTTACAAAATATATAATTCAAGCATATTCTTTTTTGTGTCTAACTTACAGGGATTTCGTTCAAGAGTTCCTCTTTGGTTATTTTAGCTTTTGATGCTACTTCGATACCGTGGGACTTGAGAATCTCCGCGCAATTAGCGCCAACTCCGTCAACAATCAACACCGATTTAATGTCGAGACCCATTGTTGTCTGCAATAGAAAAATATGTGGAGACTAATTTTGTTGTAATATGTGTATATGCCTGGCATGTAAGAAATATATTTAATAACATTATAAATATATGTATTGGATACGTGTAAGGTGTATAAAAATAAATCAATGCTAAAATATTGCTCAAAGCCACAATCCATCCCTCAGAACCGTCTCGTACAGAGTTACACCACATCTAAACGTACTACATTAACATAACCGGTTTTTCGCGTTACAAAAAATAAATCACATCATAATATTATGTGGAATTTACTCCTATTCAATATATTTCCCACTGAATTGGGCAATAAAATCCTAAGGTACCAATTAAAGGTTAAATCGGGACAAATCAACATAATATGGTAATGAGAGAGCACATTGTTTGCAAATTAATATTTCGTCATAAAATACAAAATAAATTACGCCGGTGATTATGCGATTAATCAAAACGGTACTTTACCGGCTTAAGTAATGAGCATTTAAACTTACATTTTAACCTGGTAAATGAAGATGTATGTCCTGTTCAGTGGTGTGATTGCTACTGAGGTCCACAAGTCGTTAGTCGTGTTGAGTCGGAGTAGTCCGACCACGTACCTATTTATATTTATCAATATACGATAGCTAGCACATTGAGAGAACGCGAACACAGTACAAGGCAAACATTATAATTCGTACTATCGATGTTTGTTGCGTCCAGGTTGCGTCATTAGGTTATATTATCATCTGCGTGATGGCAGCAAACAGAAAATAAACAGAAAATTTTAAATATTATGGCAAACAATTATAAGTATTTTTATATATAACTAAGATATACCTTAATAAATGACAATAGAAGATAAGAACCCCTATGAGATTAGGCTATTATTTTGCGGAGGTCTACGTCGTTATTTTGTATTCTTGTTACTCAAAAAATTGGCTCAAACAGTATGAATTGCGTTTCTAATATTAAATAGTATAATCTATTTGGAGACGATTATTATTCTATAGTACCTAATCTAGGAATCATAAAATAAATAAATTTTAAATTATTTACTATCCAGTTGCTTTATTGTAGGTAGGTACCTAAGTTTTAATGCCCTTTGATTAGCAGACTTTTAGAGGTATAATCGACCAATTTCGTCTAGGTCCATTATTAGTTATTATACATATATGTGCAGATCATTATACTGTAGTATCAATGCGGCTATTTGAAAAAAAAAAATTTTCAGATACTGATTTTCATGGTTCATACCTACTTCAGTTTAACACTGAATTTATCCCAAAAATAACTATTTTTTAATCATGCGATTAAAGCTCAAGTAAGATATACCGATCAACTATTTATTTTAAAATAATTTTACATGAAACATTAACCTATGGCATATTATTTATTTGCGTAGGGTTATCTCTTCCAAACAGACTGGTGTAATCCGCTTATGAAATACGATTGTTTATTAATAAATGGGTACGTAATAAAAACACAGACAATACAATAATTCTAATCTAAATTTAAGTAACTACGAGCAAAGTATTGTTTGTTTCTTTGCTCTATAAATGTCTATAGACTCCGAAAATACTTGACAGATTCGAAAAGATCTTTCACCAGCAAAAAGCTAGTTACATTATTCCTAATAATATCTATTTACACTTTACAGATATTATAAAAAATTTCATTGGCCATACTTATTTAATTTTGTTTTTATCCCGGGTTAACCCTGGCGTCGGCTAGTAACTAAATAAATCGATCGCACTATAAAAATACGTTTTTCATTTGTTCGTTCTTATCTCCGGCATAGATGTAGGTAAGATTCGATAAGAGGTAGGATTCGATAAGGGGCAGGTGTGGTTCAAAATAAAACATACAAAAATAAACATTATCTTATTATTAAGTATATTATCACACTTACGAAAAGATACAAAACATATCACGATGGCACTAACTATCAGTGCTTCAGTTGTAAGTCACATGTCGGTGAATGCTGCCATGGCAAACGATTTATTTAAATCCGAGTACAATGTTCATCACTTATGATAATAAATAAACATTAATGCGTATAAATTTTGAAGATACTAAATCAGAGTATCATAAGTTAATAAAAATTTCGTTTTCTAATTTCCTAATTACACGTGATAAAACATTATACATAAATTTCCATCTATTATAAAGACGTAAAAACAAATAAGTATAAGTTTTCATATAATTTTATAATATATTGAAGGCACTGTAGAAATTCGTTTAATTTTACAAGCAATATTTGTCACGTAACTTCAATTGCAGGATAAAACTTATAAAGAACCTTTAATTATTAATGAATTTGGTTTATAAAATTATAAAACTGTATTGGGTATTATCCAAAGTAGATCCCTTGGTACATTCTTGTAATAACATTAAATTCTAATATGTACATATAACACGTATAATTAAATTATTGAGTAAAGCCCTTGATGGGAGGCTATTTAGTATCAAGGTCAAAAAATTCTAAAATTAAAAAGTAAAAAGGTAAAGTCTAAATATGTGTATAATCTACCTGTATTAAAACATTCAAAAACTATAAGTACTGAAAGTATGATGAGTAGGTAATTTATTTTTACACTCATTTGGGGCGTTGAATTGACTAATTCATGACATGACTAAAAGTTCTAAGCGAGTGACTGTAAAAGATTGAATTGTGGGAAATCTCGATTCTCGTGAGAACAGTGGTTATATAATTTATGTATTGAGCGGGACAAGTGTGCTGAATAGGCAGAGTTCTAATGGGATTTAGTTTTAAGTCATGTCATAACGTTAAACAGTAATTATGTATTGTATAAATGTTTATTTAGGTAGCCTGGCGCCTCGGACGGGTCGCGCGGGCCGGGCGCCTACTCCTGCGGCGCGTCTTCTGGCGATGAGGGCGTCCAGGCCGCGGAGGGGGGGCGCGGGGGTGGTCTCCGCGGGCGCGGCTTCGGTCTCAGTCTCGCTTTTCTCAGCACTGGTGCTCTCCTCCGTCGTCTCCGAAGATGCCTTCTTTGGTGCTTCAGTGGTGGCCTGGTGATTGTTCAAATGATTTGAAATCTTCTTTATAATGGCATAATGTAAGAGTATATAACTTGTTTTTAGTGATAAATTGTAGAGTAACTGAATTGGAAATACCGCGACTAGAAGTAATTTACTAAATATAATTTATAAGCAGTAAAATAAAATAAAAAAACGATCTGCGAACTTTTAATATGAGCCAAGGCTACTGCTATTCGGATTTAAATATAATCAATAACGATTTAGAGCCATCAAAACTTTTGTCTAAGAAACTCAGTAACTAAAAACCATTTCTATCCATAGTACTGGTCTTTACCTCAGTGGAAGGCAATTTCCTCTTCAACAGGGGGTTGGGCCTGCGTGGTGGAGGTGTAGCAGCGACTCGTTTGGGAGAAGGTGACACCTGTAGCCTGTTTCCTCCTCGGAGCTTGATTCCTCCTCGAGGCGCTTCGGGAGCTGGGGTCGGAGATGAGCCCTAAAAATATTCATATACCTCGTTAATTGTGCTTTTTTTGTTACTTAATTGTTGAATTCTATAGAGGTTTGCATGGGTTGTTTATAATCTAGCGATTTCAGACTCTTTAAAAAGAAACAACAACACGCGTTTGATTCCGTGTAATTAATTGCGGCAATGTGTAATAGTTTTTTTCAACACGCATCATATCTTCAAGAACGTATGTGAATTATTTGTGTCCAGCAATTTGCTAAACATATTGCAGTCACTTTCATATCGTGACTGAAGTATCAGAAACATTAACCGATTGAATAATAATTAATAAAATAATTTTATTCTGTAAATAGTGTCGAAATATAAATATTTCTGAGCGTGCGTTACTATTGGTTGCCGCAACGTTAAACACGTCAACCTTGATTTACTTTCGATTAAAAGCAACGGACTGCACGTTATTTAAAGTGAGGTCAATGTCTTTTGTTTAACTGGCGCCACTTATATATTGAACTTATTGTCGTTTATTTGTCAATGCACTTTATAGTTTTCAAGGAAGCTTACTAACATGCACTTTATATATTGCTATAACGCAATCATTTTCGAATATATCAATTTAACAGATAAGTCGATGATGAAATAAGATGTTTTCATTTCAAATCTTGATCACATGACGACAGGTTTTTCAAACATCACATTACTTGACATATTACAATGATAGAATGATCTATTAATTGAGCAGATTCTAACCTCAGATTCTTCGTCGGCGGCGGGAGACTCTGCGGGTGCAGAGGTCTCAGCGGGTGCCTCAGAGGGAGCTTCGGTGTTCGCTGTAGTAGCGACTCCGGGCCTAAGACGAGGGTTGGGTCTAAGGTTTAGCCTGGGCCCGGGTCTCAGAGATACGGGCCTCACACCCGGTTTACGTCTAAAAAAATATAAGTATCGTTTAAGGCGCAATCAAAAAATGTTACGAACACTAATTATCCAATTACTGTATCCAAGTGCTGTGATAACGTTGTGGTACATTTTAATTGTGGTTGTTATTGGATAATTGCTCGAGATCTTTTAAGATACAAAAATAACAGTAAGATGTAAAGATAAACAAAACGTGAAATACAAAAGAGGTTTGATAAAATCATTGTTTTTCTCAAATATCCTTTGAAGTGTATTAATTAACTTAATAATTTTATTCCGTATATATACCTATTACGTTAATATTTCCTTATCTAGACTTTTACTTACTAAGTAGGACCTGTGACGTAGTTTGTGTCCGCGTTACGAAACAGATATGTACAATATTATAATATGAATCTGTTCATGTATGTGATTCTTAACGCAGTCTCCAAGACTTAGGGTGGAGACTGGAGTGTCTATTTCAGGTATATGATATCGTATCTATACTTCGAGTCGTACCGAGGGATTGCATCCTTTCATTGTATATATCCGTATTATTCGAACTCGTCACTTCTTTCATCATTAGGAGTGGTCAAACCTAGTTATAAAAAAGTAATCAAAAGAATTTACCCAATACTTCTGCCTGGTGTGGGTGTAGTTTCAACAACTTCTCCAGAACCTGCGTTAGAGCTGGCACTGGGGGCGGTCGTCTCGCTCACTTCAGCTGATGAAGCAGCCGCTGTCGTGGTTGATGGGCCTCGTCTCAAACCGGGGCGTAGACGGGCTCTGAGAAACGAGTCAATTATTACGCATTTTGTGTAATTTTTTGGAGAATACCCTAATAGATGAGAATAAGCTTTGTACAAGCTTAATTAAATTCCTTGTTACACATTATTCAGTAATTGATTTCTTTTTTTTTAATAGTCTACAAAACTGGTTACGAATGCTTGCGATTGATTCTACTAATTATATACGCTAACATACAGTTGATTTATAACCTTCTAGATGTAGACGCAGCATGCGAATTTACAAATCTAATTTTATACCTTTCTTATGTAACAATTATGATTATGATATAATATATATCTAGTGTTTAAGAGAGCATTATTGAAATACAAATGAATAATACTCCAAAATTTAAGGTCATATCAATATAGGATACGGGGAAGATGACATCCCCGTTCTTACTCAATTAAACTGACTGAATGGTCGTTGGACTACATTTAAAAACGGTTAATCAAGGACCTGTTACTCAAACAAATTCAGTCTGATCAAATTACTTAATAACAAAACTTGACAAAACTCACAGTGTAAGATGATGATTGCTTTTTCAACCAATATTTTTTCAATTCATTAAAAAATATATTCTTCACTCTTCTCTTAACAACTATCAATTGGCCTATCAATCATCAATCATCACCAACCACTTGACTTTGACTTGACAATAAAAGTTATATAACTCTATATATATAGCCATGACCTTTAATTAATATCTAATATCGAATTGATTTTGCATCAAAAGCTATCTGGTTTAAAATTTAAGAAGTATATAATAGAATTTAAAATCGTATATAAACAAAAAAATTATCAATATCTGCAGCATACAGATGTTTTGTAAAAAAATGTTGAAAGGTTGAACGTAGAAGAAATAGAAAATTATATTTTACCAATTACTGCTTATTACGATGATGTTTTTAATTTTCAGTTATTTTTATTAAAAAAACTTTTCATTTGAAACAAAAGTCTTCGACCTTAAACGGAAAGATGGAGACTCATTTTTATGATAGAAAATAACGTGATTCTTTCCCAAATTCATCAACCAGATAAAATAAGTGTCCACTGCGTTTAACTTTATAATTTACCTAGGTGCAGGCGCTTCGCTGGCTGCGTTGCTGCCGTCCTGCGCCGGGGCACTGGTCGTGGAGACAGGCCGGTTCCGACCAGCGAATAGACCACCTCGACGCCCGAACGCCTGACAGAAAATACCACCGTGAAACGTCAACACTCGTGACAATAAAAAAATTTGCTTCGCTAGGAGAATTTCTGAGAAAACACATTTTACGAAAAAAATATCAAATTCAGTAAGTGACGATAAACCAATTAAAACGTACACTTTCTTATTGCGAGGAATGTAGGTATAAAATTTCACTATTAAAATTCCAGTCCTCGAAATAATTTTCCTTATATAACGAACGTTATATAAGTATTCTTTGTTGTATTGTTGTGATATTAGATAGTATACAATCAATATTTTATTAATATAATGTTTTAAAATACAGTATGTTAGTTGCGGTCCAATAAATTTTACCAAACAAAGAAAGACACTATATGGGAAATAGAGCAATTATTATGATGAAATCCTTAGACAAAAACTGGGCAAGTAAATATATGATATTATGATATATAAGTTGCTAATCTTAAATGGAGGCTAACAAGTTAGTAACTATATTCGCATAGCAGTAAGTCGCTTGAGCATGTCGCCTTACATAATAAATATGCTTATTTCCTTGAATAATATATTTACATGAAAATCAATGCGAACCTTAGGTTGTGTCGCTGGTTTCTCTGCTGGGGCTGCGGAGCTGGATTCCACCTCGGCGACTGTCGCAGTGGTTTTTCTGACTCCATTTGGCTTACCAAACCGACCTGTTGACAAATACTCTCTTACTGTATACATAACCAACACTCACAAAGCAAGACAATATATAAGAAAGCCCATGCGCTCATGAATCCTTTAAAATAAAATTCTGAAACATGATGCTTATTCATGTGCGCACAGCTTTAAAAATGTAATAAAAATAACACATACACAAAATTCGCATAAAGTCGCAAAGCAGAATATTAACATCGCTACGCACACAATCACTAGCTAAAAGGTACCTAGGTTACCCATTTATACATATATGTAAAGAAAGTAAATTTCGACGTGTCCATCCGGAGAACCGTTGAATGGTAATTATCGGATGTGACAACTTTCCATCCGTTTGTGCTCGCGATACCATGTTACCAATGAGATTTCAAAAGGGGATTTATATTACTTAGAATTACCTCGCGACCTAGTAGATGTTTCTTGAGGTGCTTCTGTTGCTGCGCTGGTGGACACAGAGCCTCTAGCTCGGGCTCCAGGGCGCGACTTAAATCGCGATGGGCGAGTTGGGGCCGCAGTTGTAGTTGTGGTCGTGGGCGCGGGCGTAGTGGTCGTGGTCGTAGTGGTTGTGGTCGTTGTGGTAGTGGTGGTCGTTGGCGTAGTTTCCTCTTCTGTTGTACTTAGAGATTCGGTTGTCCAAGAGTTGTCATCTACTGTTGTGGATCCATCAAAACTCATCAAATCGCTTGAGGGATTGATTTCATTGTTCAAATTTTCACCCGCCAAGTAGGCGTACAGATCGAGGGCTACTTTTTCCATAGCAGTCATTGTAGTATATTCCGTTGTGTCTTGTTCATATGTCGTTGTTTGTTTGTAGTCCGAAGGCAGTTTTGAGTCGTCCAATACTTCTTGGAAAATAACACCACTTGGAAGACTGTGGCCTTCCCGTTGCGTTTCCTTTACAGGCAGCTCAACGTCAGAAACATCGGTTGTAGTTTTACTTTCAGATGAATATCTCGTTGGCGGTTCCTTGTATTGGCTGCGAATGTCACCCGAATGTGTTTTGAAACTATCAAGGTCGACGAGTTCGGAACTTGGTCGCCTGAAATGATTAATAATGAATTATTAGTTAGAAAAAAGCTCAGCAATGATATTTAATAATATTTACATAATTTACACGATGCTCTGTGCTCTTTTTTACAATTTACCTAACATGCGCACGTGTCCTACTTCTTGTTTGACCGATTGATTCATCAGCCACACTATCAACTTGTGATCTACCACGTTGTCTTACTGCTTCTGTTACTTCAGGTACATGAGTAGTGGTGCTTGAACTGCCAAAACTACGACCCCGAGGTGGGAACCGTGTGCTTGACGGTAATCTGTTAAGAAAATAAAATTGTACGTACATTTCATAAATTCCATATCCAGGAGCATCCATCAACGTACGGCACATTTGAAGCCAGATGTATCAGGTACTCCGGTGAAGATCGCAATTGATGTGGAGAATATTAGTTCTAATACTACTTCTATGTTATTATTTAAACTACAAATGCACTGTAATTACAAAGTGATCTAACTACAATTACATATCTGATGCAAGCCAAAATGAAATAAACGATATTTACCTCTCTACAATTTCTTCTTGAACTGGAGCTGGAGCTGGGGTCGTATTCCTTCCTCGGGAACGACCTCTTCCAGATGTGCTCAATACTTCATTTTGTACCTCTGGAGTGGCAGTTGTTGTTGTGGTTGATCTTTCGATTGTGCTATATTTGCTCTTTGATCTACTGTCTTTGGCAATATGGTTCTCAGTCTCAACTTTTGATGGTCCATCATGTGAATTGAGAACAGGAGCTTCATTGCTTGCGGGTTTGTCTTTCACTTCCTTTTTACTTTCATCATCTTCATCATAATAATAATAAATGTATTCATATTCGTAGTCTTGACCATTTGGTCCCTTTTTAACTTGAATTCTGGAGTGTTGCTTTTGTTCTGAACCAGCTGTTTCAAGTTTCACATTTGATGACAGGAGCCCACTGTTAATATCGTCGATGGTGTCAAAATTAATTGGAATATATTCGTATCCTTTGGCTGGTGTGGGTGGTGCTGTTGTTAAAACAGGTTTTTGCGTCGTAGTTCCATCATTGTTACTTAATTTTCCAGATTCTGACATAGCTTCTAAAGCTACTGCTAATTTAGGATTAGTATCAATATCTCTAACATTTTCTTTAATCTTGATATCCTCTAACTTAGATACAGGTACATCAATTTCAATTGACTCGGATGCCTTAAGTTTTTGACCTTTTTTAATTTGCGCTTTTTTATCTTCTTCAATAGAAACTATACCTTCTGCTGAATGTTTAACTTTTCCACTGTGTAACTTTTTAAATATTTTTTCATTGCTATCTTCTGGCTTCGTGAGCCTATGATTTGGATGTTTTTCTGGTATTTTATGCGAGGTCTCAAAATTTCTTAATGGTGTTTGTTGTCCGGAACTAACTAAGACATATTCTTCACCTGGTCGTGGCTCTGTGATGATGTCCACTTCCGCAACGACCGTGTATGTTGCACAAAGCAGAAAACATCTGAAACAAAGGAAAAGTCTAATTTACCAAATGTCACTACAGTATATTTCAAAATTTTGAATTCCTACCGCATTGTGTTGAATGAATCAGCGAGACAACATCTGTTCTATGCTCATGTAGTACGACAAACTATGATTCATTTATTTCATCACAATAGCAAGAAGTAATATTGTTGTTGAGTGTTTAATTGATTAGCACACTAAAATTGGCATTTATTTCGTAACATATATTGCATTTGCATAGTTTGAAAGCACCAACAAATATGCAAGCAAATTAGTTGCGTTGCCGTACAAAAAGTTATGTGAAAATAGGACAGAAGACTACAAAACAAACGTCGAACATTGCAATAATTGTGAATTTGCGATGTGGTCGTGAGAACTAGTGATGAAAAATCAGAGCGTGGGTGTATTTGTGGTATTACGCATTGCCATTCCGGACAAGTGCAGATCTAAGCAACGCAACATTACGATCACTTTCGCTTAGAGAGACTCTCACTCTCGTCTCTGAGACTACTTTAAATAACATATTTTTGAAGTGTTAGCTAATAACTTTTATTACGTCGCCACATATATAACAAATAATTAAATAGATAAAATACTTGCTCGAATCCGATTTTCCATGGTTTTATAAGATAACTTACGCCACTTTTAACGGATATCCGTTTGCCTACTTCGGTTTATACTAATGTCACTAGGAATCACAAGAAAGATTTTGAATATTCGCTTGTAGAAATCCTGTCTTAGGCCTAGTTAAGCCACAGAATAGTTAATAGTACTGGTTAAGCTTTAATAGTTTATAACAACAATCGACAGGCGTTATCTTACAAATGCGTCATGTTCCCGAATAGGAACTGCATTACCAATTATTGCAATCGGAAGGCAGTGACTTCCGCGCAATTTCATACAAAACAGGTATCGGCACGCGGAAGCATTTCGAAGGATGACGATTTTTTATATGCTTATTACAATTTGTAATCGCGCTCAACATACAGTTTTATTATAAATCGTGCATAAATATTAATAGGGGCACCACATGCAGTAGGTAAACATCATTAGTCGGTTAAATAGACATTGAAATGTATTACATAGCCTTAATAATTCCTTACAAGAGTGCAATAAGACCGGTATAGAATGAGTACCGGTTCAATTTCACTAGATGTAAGGTCGCACCGAGCGCAAGGCTAGGTGAGCGTATCTACGAACATACTATCAATATAAATAAAGTTCTTCATGACCTATGCACGGCTACAGTTAATACTTATGCTGAGTCAATTGAAGGATAATAAAATATATCATTTCCTACAGTTGTTACCTTGTCAATACACTTAAATGGACCGTTTTTTACGCATATCAAAAATTGATCGTTAACGATTAAGCCGCAGTCATAAGAAATGGAAGAGACTTCCTCACTTCCATTCTCATTGCTCATGATACCTGTCATGAATAGTGTAGTTTAGTTGCGTGTTATGTTACTGTTATTAGCCAGAAAAACTTTCATACTTTTTTTCTGCAATTAAAAGAGTAATAATTGACTATTGTACCAAGTCTTACGATATTTAATGTTATTCCGTTAAATCTATTTAAAAATTAGATACGGCAATAATTCAATTGTACTATTATAAAGTTGTAAATAAGCTGTGACGGTCCATTGGAGTATATATCTTGAGTACCGCACGATTATCATTGAATTTAACTTTTCTTTTTAAAAAAATATATGATTATATGTTAATTATGATTCATTGTTATTTGTTCTCCATTAAGTGTGCGTCACCATACAAAGGAATAAAAAGTTTGCCTATGTTTATGTACAATTTTTTATCATGGGAAACAAAGTTTGGACATATAATAGAGTATACACTTTTAACTCAATAGTACTTATTTACTTATCTACATCTACAACTGATGTACTTGCAGCGTAAATGATGCAGAAAATATCGAACAAAAACCAGAACTTGTTAAATGAAAGAAAAACCGATTAGTGAATGTGCCGTTACAGTTGGCGCAATGGATTTATTCAATTGTAAGTAAATAGTGAATATTGACTATGCGTGTCAATTTAAATGTACTTTTTGGCTAGACAACTGTTAATTCTTCATTATATAAATGTCTTATCCGGTCACTGCACTTCGTGCAATTTAATTTTATTTTATTTTAACCTCAAAATCGCACATGTAATACATACTTGCTTTAATTAAATAAATGTCGAGAAAATAAATAACATTTTTAATAATTGTGGGTTTTTTTAATAATTGTGGTAACCATGAAAAGTTTTGAAAACCTCTTGGTCCATTGAAAAGTTACATTTGGGGTTGCATTTTTTAGAGGACGCAATTTTATTTTTTTGATGTGTAAGGGTGGTCAGTGTGAAGCTATCACCAAGTTTGTGGGGTCACCACCCTTGTCCCACGGCCGCCATCTTGAAAATAGCGGTTGATATGGTTTTTACGATATATCTCTTAAACTATTTATTTGATAAAAAAAATTTGTTTACATTATTTGTTGCAAATTAAATACTCTACAACTTTGATCCTGCAACTTTTTGTCGTAGAACTATAAATAAAAAAGTTATAAGCGAAAATGTTCAGAAATTAGAGATATTTATATTTCTCAATAAAACTTTTTTTTATAATTTTACGTAGAAATGATATTTGACCATTTTTGTAGATTGTTTTTCGAGGAACAACTTTTATATACAACATTTTTTCATTAATTAAATAGCTAAGGTTTTACAGCGCTCCGAAGTGAGTACTAATTTTCAGTACTCTGAACTATACAGTATACTTATATTATGTGTGTACTAATAATAATTTGTCATCAGTAATGGTTTTTTTTTTGTTATTATAATATTTTTAATAATTAATTTTGCAATATCACTAATAATTAATTATTGAATCTTTTCCCCACCACCCAGGAGGTAGAGTCTGGAAGCGCGACTTTTTTTTACGTCGAAAAGCAGGTCTGAAATGTTCTGCAGTGTGCTTCTATTGTTCTGGAGTATGAGAAAAGAGCCAATAGCCAATATATGTATAGTTAAGAGTACTGAAAAATAGTACTCACTTCAGAGCGCTGTAAAACCTTAGTTATTGACGTTATGAAAAAATGTTGTACATAAAAGTTGTTCCTCGAAAAACAATCTACAAAAATGGTCTGATATCATTTCTTCGTAAAATGATAAAAAAAAGTTTTATTGAAAAATATAAATGGCTCTAATTTCTGAACATTTTCGCTTATAACTTTTTTATTTATAGTTCTACGACTAAAAGTTACTACACCAAAGTTGTAGAGAATTTAATTTGCAACAAATAATGTTAACGATATTTTTTTATCAGTTAAATAGTTTAAGAGATATATCGTAAAAACCATTTCAACCGCTATTTTCAAGATGGCGGCCGTGGGACAAGGGTGGCGACCCCACAAACTTGGTTTTAGCTTCACACTGACCCCCCCTACACATCAAAAAAACAAAATTGCGTCCTCTAAAAAATGCAAGGTTAGGGCTAAAAAATGTAACATTTCAATGGATCATCTGATTTATCGCTAATTTTCCTTGATTAATTTTAATTTCAATCAGCTTAAACGCGGTGATTTAAAGTGACAGATTATCGTTGCAAAAATTGACCATGGGCAAACTGATTGTGAACTGAGATTATAGATATCAAAATGATTTCCTAAGCTGCGAGCTAGTGTAAAGACAATAGTTATTGTGTCTAAGTTGTGACTCAAAATATTTAGTACATTATGGAATCTTCAAATGCTATGTGCGTTGTGCATTGCACATCGATTATGAAAAAAGATTTTTAATTTTCTCAATTTCATAGCTCTACAGCTCTACATCTAAGCTACTTAACTATAAAAGAAAAAATATTGAAGCGTAATAAACTCGCGTACTGTAAAGTACCTAATCAATAAATTAGTTTTAAAAAACTTAGCCTCAAAAGTTTTAATAATAAATATCAATCTACTATAATGACATAAATGCGCAATAATACTAATGCGATTATTGAAAACGTGTTAAAATAAATAAAATAAAATAAATAAATAAAACATTTATTGATAACAAACGAAAAAGTAAGTATACAAGCCACACAGAGACAGAAAAAAAAATAAAAAATAAAGTAAGAACAAAAACATGGTAAAAAAACTTAAAAACTAAAACAAAATATTACACAATCAAAAACTTACAACCTAAAAAATTAGACAAGTACTGTGCGGCAACGTCTGTTATCAAAAGGGGCTTCTCAGTATAAAGCTGCAGTGACTTTTGAGTCAACTAGCAGCACTGATTTTCAGAAACCCCTATTGACAGTCGGAGTTACAGCCTGTGTGATGTGTGTGCGTGAGTGAGTGAGTGTGTGTGTGTGTGCGTGTGTGTGTGTGTTTGTGTGTGTATGCGTGGGTGTGTGTGGGTGGGTCGGTGCGTAGGTATATAAATAAAATAAACGTAAACATATAAATAAGTAAGAACTATATAGGATTCAATAATACAGGAGATTAAAAAATAGATATACATATTAACTATAAATACTTACTATACTTACAATATTATCAGTGATGAAATATGGTGACAGACACTACAACGGGTACTAAGGCTGATTCGTAGAATTTAGAAGGTAGTTTCGATACTTGAAACGAAAGCTACTGACTGATGTTAATTTAGTCAGAGGCGGAGGGAGATCGTTCCAGCACTTTGTGGCCCGGTAAGTGAATCCACCTCTAAAGGCTGCGGTGTGATGCTTCGGAACTGAAAGTTTTACGCTGGCGAATCTTGTACCATAGTTGATTGCACTACGTTGTCCCAACCATGCCAACTTGTTGTACAGATACAGTGGTATTTTTTTATGAATTATTCCAAACAACAAAGTGGCAAAGTGTAGTTTCCTACGTCCGTCCATATTCAAGATATTGGCATCTCTCAGATAAGGACTGACATGGCTTCTGGGCGGAATATACCAACAAAACCGCGCACAGGCATTCTGCACTCTCTGTATAGCAGTCTTAGTTCGAGCCAGCAGTCTGGGTCCGTATACAGTGTCAGAAAAATTAAATTTTGATAAGACAAGGGCATCGCACAGACGAATACGCAACTTTAAATCTAGATATTTTCTTATCTTGTATAATACTTTTAATCTATAAAAAGAATTAGAAATAACATTATTTATGTGTTTTTCGAATCTAAGATTCTCGTCAAATACTACTCCCAAGTTACGTGTTTCGCGTACGCGTTCTATTATATTATTATTCACAGCTACTTGGGGGTTATAGTGCTCAGATATTTCTAAAGCCTTAGGACTGCCTATGATCATAAACTTTGTCTTAGACAAATTCAGGACCAATGAATTGCTCGTAGACCATGTGAATATTCGACTTAAATCCGAATTCAAAAGATTAATTGCATTTTGTGTTTCCCTGGGATGATAAGATATATACAGTTGTACGTCATCGGCATACATTTGATACTTGCAATGTTTGATGCATGACACAATGTCGGCACTGTAAAGAATGAACAGTAGTGGGCCCAGTATCGAACCTTGCGGAACACCTCTTAAAATATTGCTGCATGCAGACAAATGCTTTCTACCATCATCTTCCGAAACCGACACCGTTTGCGTTCTGCTACAAAGATAACTACTGAACCATTTCACAGCATTTGTACTTAGGCCGTAATATGATAATTTAGAAAGTAATAAATCAGTTTGGATTGTATCAAATGCGCGTGAATAGTCAAGCAGCAGCAGTCCTGTAGCCATACCTTCATCTTGTGCTTTCAAAATATTGTCTACTACGTCAATTAAAGCCGTAGAAGTGCTTCTGTGCTTTCGGAAGCCAGATTGTTCATCAGGTAAAATGTTATTGGACTCCAAAAAATCCATAAGTTGTTTATGCACTATTTTTTCTGCGACTTTAGACATGCATGTTAGTATGCTTATGGGGCGAAGATCTTTAAATTCCTCCGGGTTATCTTTCTTGGGAATTGGAATTACCAAAGCATGACGCCACAGTTCCGGGAAAGTATTGGTACTAAAGGAAGTGTTAATGATCTTTGTTAGCACGGGAAGTGTTTTGGTTAGAGTAAGGAGGAGCATGTCTAGTGAGATCCCATCTATGCCGACTGCTTGAGATTTTAATTCATTAATCACTTTAAGTACAACATTTTCATCAACTGATTTAAATTCAAACGATGCTTCAGAAAAACGATGAAATTCATAGAATGTGAGATTAGATAATGGTAGCTTATTAGTTCCGGGAATATCTAGAAAGTGTGCGTTTATCTCATCAGGATCTCTTAAGTGTGAAGGTAAGACGCTGTTCTTTATAGCTTTGAAATTAACCTGGTCTTTGATATGTTTCCACATTTCTCGAGGTTTTTTAACGTTAGCATGTATATACGTGTCAAAGTATGCTCGTTTCTCACAATCAAGGGCAACTTCAGTATATTTCTTTAACTGTTTATAGTATTCTTTGTGAGAGTCAAGCTTTGTTTTCCGTGCTCGTGTATGTGCTTCGTTGCGGCATCTCATAATCAGCTTCATGTTATAAGTTAACCATGGATGCTGTTTGTCTTTAATGTAATGGACTTTCATAGGTGCATAAAAATCAAATAAAGATAATATATTGTTCGTGAGGGCAATCACCATGTCATTGACGTTGTTGAGGCTAAGAATATTATCCCAAATGATATTTCCCAATGATTGCTTAAAAATATCTATGTCTATGTCTTTAAGTGATCTACACATCATTCGTCTGGATTGAGGTTTCTCTTTGGCTATTTTAAGAACACAAGATATAAAAGCGTGACTACTTAGAGTTTCAATATAATCAACTTTTATCTGAGAAACAGTAACATTTGTACAAAGTAAATCGATAAGCGTCTCTGAATGAGCAGTAAAGTGAGTTGGTTCAGATACATATTGCCTTAGGTTATAGAAATGTAGAAAATTTTCTAGTTTATTAAAATTGGGCTGGTCCTTATTTAAATAGTTTATATTAAAATCCCCTAATAAAGCTAGATAGTCGCACCATAAAAATGAGCCCATAGATTCCGCCAATGCACTAAAAAACACATCAGGTGTTGAAGCACATGCGTGTATAAGTTTCCTATATCTCAGTATGTTTTACAATGAGTGGTAAAATTACCAAATGATTTGTATAAACTTTATTTATACAGTAATGTCGTAATTAATATGGCACCATTCTAAAATTCCAAAATGTAAAGGTCACGAGAAGAGCAACCAGTTCTTTCTAAAGACTTATTAAAAAGCAATATATTACGTCTCTTCATCGAAGTATTCCGCAATATGCAAAGTTGACATTTAACTTCTGGAGGACAAAACTAAGATATGAATTAGCTACAATAAATGCTCTGTTAAATTATTATTGGTCAGCTTGCGTGAGCACATTTTTACATAAATTAATAAATACATATTCTTATTCTAAAAACGTGTGATATAGTCCAGACTTTAATTTTATCACTATACATCCGAAAACTTACGATGAAAATCGCTTTACATTATACACGTCAGAAAAAAACCATCATACCTTTATTACCTATTAAAGGGGAGCCCAAAAGGGCACTTTGGGATATAATCGAGTGCGTCAGATAAAAGAAGATAACTTATATAGACGGTAACGTATTGATAAACTGTACCTCTAGCTAGTATGGCGTGGGTGCGTTCAGGGTACCAAAAAGCGAATCAGGCAAAAATCGAACAAAAACCACAAACCACCATGGAAATTCTTAAATTAATTTATAGTTTACTTCAGTCACATCCTGCATGAAAAATATCAATGTTATCACACATAGGTTTCCGCAAAGTTCAAATAAAACCGCTTTCATCATCATGGCCACTAGGTACCAGTTTTTGTAAAATGTTTATTGTGTTTTATACTTAATGAAGATAATATTTAAATTTAAGTGTATACGGTATTGAGCAATTTAATAATACCTACGATACGAGGTACCGGAAGAGAAATTCTTTCATCGGAAGCAGTTTTACCGCCGTGAAAAAATTGATTGGTGTAAGTATGTATATTTCGGTCCCATTAGTTTCAGTGAATAATCAACTACTATAAATCAACCGTATACTTTATATCAAAACGCTTGATAAAAACTCTGATGCAATTTTAAAGAAAATTCAATAACAATTATTACTTTTGTGATGTTAATTTTACACCGTAGGTATAACTTTCACAAACATAAAATAGTACCTAATGATAAATAAAATATTAATATGGGTGATCCGTTTAGAAAATAGAAATCATACCAAAACTAAAAGGTGTTCGTGACCATATGAAAAATATTACAAAGTAAATATACAAGGATTCATCTTTTACTTGAACTTTTCTAGCATCCGTGTCATAAAACTTAATTCACTGTTTTTTTTTTCCACAGACACGAATTCATTTTGCAAATAATAGGTTAACGGGTTTTATAGACGACAGGTGTTTTTGGTATGTAAGGACTTTAAATTTTCATCGTCAAACTCATAAATATTTAGTGTTCGATCGTAAAAAATGATGCTTTTATGGCTTCCTGTTCTACTCGTCTACATAATTAAATAGCCGGTTCGTAATTTCGGCTTGAAAGTAAAAGTGAGTTTTTGCCTCTCTTAAGAATAAAACAAAATACCTACATAATATTACATATTACAATAGATAATCGTGTGCGAATTGTACGAGTAATTGTCTAATTAAAAAATAAATAAAAAATGTTATTCAAAGACAGTACATTATAACATTTTTTTCTACTTAAGAATTTTAGTGCGCCTCGTATTATTTCAACATCAACTAAATAAATCATGTTGACCAGACATGCCCGCGCAGAATTGAGAAAAATGCTGAATAATTCACAACAGTACATAAAATAACGTGTTTTATTCTCATATTCACAGCGAATCTTCAACGAACCGGTCTCATGTTTGTTGTTTTCACGATGGTTTCTCTAGAGACTTGCATTTGGTGCGTCCGCGGCGGTCGTCGGCCCCCTTGACTCACGGATACCTAAATATGGCACACCGACCAAAACGAATAAGAACTAAGTAATGTCAACGTAATTTATGGTCATTGCCATTTTACCAAAACTCTGTTAGGTATCTAACTTTTGGTCGCTCTCAATTTTGCAACAATACACTTGCACTTTTCAACGTATTTTGAATGCTATGTTGTATATTTAAAGTCTAACAAACCGTTTGCTGACAAAATACTTTAGTCATGACATAATGCAACAAGAAAATATATGCTTGGTCCACATTGTGATAAGCTTTATACTTTTTAACACTCTGTTCTAATCATAAACGCTTCACAGACTTATGTGCTATCAAATAATTCATTGAAATTAAAGTAATGATATAAGCGTATAAGATTTAATCGCAACTGGTGACAAACACGTACCTATGTGAGTCAGAGAAACCCGGACGCTTGTAATATAATTTATCTATCCGGATATCAAATTACATAAGTAAGCTTATGTCAAACATTTTAACACGTTATATGAGCGTCTTCGCCGAAAATATTTATATTTCACGCCTATCTTGTTATAACGGGAGATTATCGAATAGCAATTCGTTACGATTATCACATTTTAGAAAAAGATTTTATCTATACAACAGCACCAAAGCAATTTACATAAATACATTAAATTCAGATTAAGAAATATAATTTCTCGCTAATTATCACACTGGGCTTTTCTTTTGCATTATTGCATATGTAATTAATTCAAATACAGTAGGCGATGTTATTACTTCACACTGCATCTTAAAAAAAGCATAACAATGTTATTGTTACCAATAAAGTTATTTAAGTAGAGGCGCCTAGCGTAACGTGAAATTCACTGATTTTGTGTTCGCTCAATCGTTATAAAACAGTCACAACTTAGCTATTAGTAAGTTATGAATACTATAATAAAACTACGTATAACAAAACGAGAATTAGATTCACCGTATTAGATAATAGGTATTATTTTAATTGTTTGTAATTATTTTTAGCAACAATCAGACGTTTTTCAATTGCCGTATGTTGTATTGTATTTGAATTACTGAATATGTCGCTATAATTAGCAATATTTAGTCTAGAAAGTGTTTAAAAATGTGTTTTATGTTCCTGCGAAACTATGGCGTTAAATTTCAAGGTAACGAAAGCTGGATATTATTAACTCGTTGTTGCTCAATGTAAAGACTGTGGCAAGTTACTGCCGCCAGTGTCCGGATTCGCTTACGCATAGTATTGACTCAGTACCTATACCTAACCGGTAGAGCACTAATTTGTTTTTTATTTGTATCATAAAAGACAATGATCCGTCGTTGAATTGTAATTCCACAGGACATAATTCAAATCAATGTAAAAACATATATAAATTAACTTAATGAACCTTGTAAATGCTTAACTTACTTTGCCTATTTTATCTGATAATGATTATAGACAACGATGTATAAAAATTAATACGGATTTGTTGAGAAATTGCATAGAAATAACAAAACGATATTAAAACTATCACATAGCACCTATTACGAATTTGTCCCGTAACTTTATAAGGAAACTGTGTGAGGAAGTGACCAAACCCATAGGCCACTGTATATGTATAGTAAAAAGCGATAACATCGGCCGAGCATTGCCATCAACTTTACCAACAATCTACGGCAAAAAAGTACAATCACGATAAGGCGTGGAATTAGCTTCCTTTATGATTTCACATAATGGTATGTGTACATAGAGACAGACGACTTTGGTACGTCATGCTGCATGGAGTCTAACAAAGGGTTGAATATTTGATCTTTTAATCGAATTTTGTGTTTCATGTTCTTGTGTATTGTCATTTGCTCTGCACGCAGCCCTAGTGACAGTAAGCGTAGTGTTGTGCTGCATCTTGAGACAAGGTCTGATTTGTCTCCGTCTACCTCAGACTTCGAGGTCACCAGTGAACGTACGGGGGCAAATATGCAACTCTTAACGTTGCTACTTGCGTCTCATTCTTTTTAGTCATATATGATACATAATTGTGGTTATTTTATTATATCTCTGTCTAATCATTAACGCATATGAAACAGTCACATACCAGCTTATCTTTACTGCTTTGAGAATTATTGTATGTTTAATTTGTTACAAGGCTGGCTATTGTTACACGACTTCTATAAATCTTAATATTTGGACGGTTATAAATTAAGAAATAAAGGAGATTGTTTAAAAACAAACTTAAATGCTATAATGAATGGTTTAAACTTTAAGTTTACTCTAAAAGTCTAAAGTATTAGGTAATATTAGTACCAACATCATAATACAGGAATTGCTTACATGGGCGTAGCCACGGTGGGGCAGGGTGGGGCACTTGCCCCACCCTGGCTCTGGCCTGGAAAGTACCTAACCAAATCTAAAAAATTAAATTAAATTATCTAAGTACCTACTGACTACAAAACTTAGTATCCGTAAGAAAATTCACTCTCGAGTCGTCACACAAAAAAAATGCGATCTAAACAAAAAACTTGCGCACGATTGACCCCATGCGTAAACAAACGTAATCCTTTTATTTTTCGTTTGTGTGTTTTTGGCCGATATCTCGGAAACTATCCACTTAAAGGCAAAAGTTATTATGACTTTTTTGTAGAAAGTAAAATTTCGCATCTATTATTCCTTGTAAACTTTTTTTGTAAACGTACCGTTTACTATTTATGGCCCATTTAAAAAAACGTTTTATCGTTTTTGGCTAATAACTCTTAAAATATTGGATTAATCAATAAAATACATCTATCCATTTTTTAAGATCACTCTATTCTCTACAACTTTTGTTTGAAACTTTTTTTTAGGGTTCCGAACCTCAAAAGGAAAAAACGGAACCCTTATAGGATCACTATGTTGTCCGTCTGTCTGTCTGACTGTCAACACCCTTTTTCTCAAGAAAGCGTGCAGGTATCAAGCTGAAATTTATATCGAATACTCAAGTCTACGGTCCCTTGAAGCTGTGAAAATCAACGCAATCAAAAGTTACAGCCGTTTTATGCTGCAAATTATCGCAAATTTCGACATTCGCAAGGGAATCAAAACCTACACTGTACTTCCCGTGAACACAGTCTTGAAATTTGGTAAAAAGCAATGTCTTATAGCACAGAGAAAGGAAAAATTGCTAAAACATACATTTTAGAGTTACAACATAATAAAAAAGTAGGTTTGTTCGGAGCCCTCGGTGCGCGAGTCAGACTCGCACTTGGCCGGTTTTATTTCTAATGCCCACAATTTTTGAGTTATTTAATGACGTTCAATGTTGAATTACCGGGCTTAAAATGGAGAATTTCAAGGTATGCATACCATATAATGCTACAAATTCAACAAACTAATTAATAGTTTATTTCCTCAACTGCAATAGTAATAGACTTTTAAAATATTTCATTTTATTATATTTCGTACAACTAAATAATATTGAGTATATTATTTTATATTTTGATGCAAAAATAAAATAGAAGTAAACGAAAAGAGTATATTTAGAAAAATGTGTGAAAAAAATCATTTTTCTATAAAAAAATATCTAAATTTTATCTAAAATCCACTTGCATTGGATATGTCTTCTTCGTCTTCATTAAAAAAAACTTTAAGGCTCCCGCGTCACCCGCCGAGCGCCGACATTTCTACAACTCAAAAACTATGGGCACTATGGTCTATGGCACTAAAAAATGGGTAGATGCATTTTGTTGATTAATCCCACATTAATCCAATATTTTAAGAGTTATTAACCAAAAACGATAAACCGGTTCATTAAATGGGCCATAAATTGTAAACAGTAAGTTTTACAAAAAAGTTTATAGGGTGTAAAAGATGCGAAATTTTACTTTCTATAAAAAAGTCAAAATAACTTTTGCTCTAAAGTGGATAGTTTTCGAGATATCGGCCAAAAACTTTTCTTTAAGATTGCGAGCGAAACTCCACCTGGATTTGTCAGCATTTTGTGTTTTTATGGTCAGTAAGTGACCATAAACTTCCCGTGAACCCAGAATCTTGAAATTTTGTATTAAGTAATGTCTTATAGCGCAGATAAAGGAAAAATTGCGAACCCTTTAGGTTTTGATTCCCTTTCAAATGTCGAAATGTGTGAAAATTTGCAACACAAACGGCTGTATCTTTTTTATTGCGTTGGTTTATAACTATGATTTTTTCACAGCTTCAAGAGTTCGTTTTTTTCCTTTTAAGGTTCGAAGCCCTAAAAATTAACCGGGACTAGACTTAGGATAAAGTTGCTAGTAACATATATTTTTTTTTTTTTTTTGCCCCACCCTGAGCCCATGGCTAGCTACGCCCATGATTGCTTATAACTCGCTATGA
>CAJQZM010037159.1:13866-25604 GCA_907164665.1 Colias nastes | reverse complement strand
TGAGCCCATGGCTAGCTACGCCCATGATTGCTTATAACTCGCTATGAGGAAAACTACCCGTATAAAAGTTGAAACATAAAGCTCAGAATTAAAGAGAAAACATACCGGATCGTTCATAAATTAATCTTTATTATTTATAATTAAACACCATTGTTTGTCAGTAGGTACTGTTTCTAATTTCGATTATTCCACACAAAGGAAGTTATCTATTGTCTGATACAAAACGCAAACACTGCCCATAAATGGTAATTATTGATCGAACTTCATTCGAAAGCTAAATAATTATAGTGATAATCACGTCCGATCGTGAATGCGATGTTAAGGAGTTAATAAATATTTTGCTATGATTCGTATTACGTTACTACGGTTCATCAACCCTATACCTCTGCACTCAGGGATTTTGGTCACGTGGCAAATTAACACTTACTACGTGCTTTGAAATGAGTTCGAATATGCATTCATAATTTATATCATTTTAAATTATATCATAATAACGATTTAGTTGTTATACCTACACGCAGTTTATTTTGGATACCTATCTGCTCGGAAATAACGTTTTAATCTGTCATCTTTGTTTACAAGAACAAACAAGTGCGATGAGATGGTAAGATTACTCTAACAAAAGAATAGGAAGACTTTCTATTTTTTTCTGGAAATTATTTAATGTACTTGTTTACAAATGTACCTATTAATAGGTAGGTACTTAGTATTTGTACTCAGATGTTATTTCAGTGATTCTTGTTAAAATGCCGAATATGCGAAAGCACTAATAATTCACTTTCATTTAACTTCTCTACATTAAGAAGCCTGCCTGTATAAAGTATTTCTTTCAGTCGGTAATTTTGTTTGCTAGATGTCGCTTGGTCATCACAAGTCAGGCACACGGCGTGCATTTTTAAGCATGCCTGTACGCAGCGCACGCACTGCCCATGTCTACGACTGACGTGAACATATTACTCTCATACTGCGTCTGAATGAATAAGTATACTGGACATTGATATTTTTATTGCTCTGAAATCGTATTAGTCATATCACCGTCACTAGCAAAAGACAATGAGAACTTGTAGAGCCAAACCAACCTTGTGTTATACTCGGGGACGGAGGGAGTTCAAAGTTTTTCCAATTTCCTATCGTCAACTACCTACCAAATGCGTTTCAAGGCTTAGTGTTGCCAAATACCTACGCTTCCCTGAGCAGAAAATCAACTTTTACCACAATGCCGACATAAAACATGTTTCGTAAACAGGAACTGATCATGCGTGAGTATCGCGACAGAATGCCGCGCCGGCCCGCGTAAATCTACTCAAAGTGTTTATCATAATATAAAGTCTTAATTGATGACCTTGAGCTTGGAATTTAGAATAAATATAATTTATACACTTGGAATCGAAAAATTGTGAAATCATTTCATAAGTGTGACATTGAACGTTTTCTACGATGACCATTTCGAAAGTGTTTTTTAATATCAAAATCGAATTCGATTACATAAAATCACAAGAGTAAATAACAAAAATCGTACTCATATTAGATTGGGTAATAAAGTGTCGAGGCTTATACCTAATAGTCTATCTCGAGCCATTAATTAGAAAGTCGACGCGCATCCGAACCTAACAATACGTTTGATGAAGAGGATAAAACGATGTGCAATAAAAAACAAACACATGTGTATGCCTCATCCGTTATATCACAGCACATTCCTCAAAAGGTCATCGGCAGTAAAGTGAAACTGGTCGATGCCGAAATTGATGTTTAAATTCGAAGACACATAAATAACCAATAATCTTATAGTGACGTCGGACAGGGGTCGATCCCGGACGCCGCGTGTTTAATGACACTGATGCAACCGACTTAATCCAATGTTAGTTTCGCATGGCACGTCTCACCTTTTCTCTCGCGGATGATGCGCCGCTGACGAAACGGTGATATAATGCAGTTTGCGCAAATCTGCCGATTGCCTCCTAACAACTATTTTGACCCGCGTCTACCGCGTCTACCTAGGTGAAAGATTTCCCTGTCTATAATCCAACCGCAGTGTTCATATTATATGCTGACCGGCATGATATATTCACGTAAAATTTTAGGCACTTGATAGTATAAACTGATTAGATTTTACCGCTGCATCGCGATGAGATATGCCATGAACTTGCAATTCTCAAAAAAGAATGGTATTCTAGACATGCGGAAAGCGATATTTATTGTAATTGAATACCAGTTTACAGCTACCTATACATCATATTAATTACTTCTTGACTGCTGCTCCATACGCACGCTCAAACGTTATTTATTGTGATCGATAGATACTCGTTCGAACGTTAACGCATCATTTCACTTTTGCCGCTTTTTTATTTATGAATCGTACCGGTAGTTAAAGAACAATTATTTTGAGAAATCATAGGCTATTGTTTATTAAACAATCACTTGAGCTTTTTATTGTGACTGCAAAAATCATTTATGTAACTATTCTATATTCATAAAAAGAGATATAATGTGGAATTCGTGTATCCGGTTGTTATTCAAGATAACACTGTTTCGTAACATGTTTGTAAATCGCCTTTGGAATGCGTAAAATGTCTTTATTTAATTGTACAGAGAAGATTTCAATGTCTATTAAATATATTTTTAAACATTTTACCGAATTCTGCAAACTCCTCAAAATAAACTAATTTGAAGAGGAAACTAGCCACACGAATAAAATGTTTTCCGATCGCTATTAGGTAATGTATTTAGGTCATGATAGCTAGCCGCATTCTTTGCTCAGCGTCGATAATATACAGAATTACAACATTCTATCGATTCTGTCCTTCGACTACGATAACTATAGCACACGTGCCGAAAAAAAATGTTCTTATAATTTAGCGCTACAAGCTTCACCGCACTGAAACTATTGAGTTACGAAAATATTGTGACCTGGTGCGGCGAGTAAACACGATACAACGGCTACCTACGTTTACATTTGATGAAATAGGTATATACACTACAAAGAGGTTTTACGGCAGTCTTTTATCAAGGATGTAGAGGGTTAGATAAGGGCAAAGTTGACCCACGGAGCCGCAGTGCTACGCCGCTCGTGGTCCTTGAATCTACAAATAATGCTATGAATGAGCAATGAACTAAATGTAGCGGTATAGTTTTTGAGACGACCTCTTGCAATCAAATATTTGTCTGTATTTTATATGTGACTTGAACACAGCATATCAGATTTTACGTGATTGCTTTTTTAATCAATAACCATATTAATTTATTCAACCACGGACAGTTGAAACAAACTTAAATGTTTTGTACATTGTATAAAAAATTGTTTTTATTTTATAAAAATATTTAACATGTCGTTTTTTTATATACATTCGGTGTTTATTTCTTTTAAATGCGTAATTATGTCCTTGTATTATTAGGTTATTTCCCGTTAAAACCAGTTTAAAATAAAAATGACTCGTGTATTTCTTCAACATAAGGAACATAAATAAGATATCCGAAATTGCCATTCTAGGTAACCTACATTGGCCTTCGAATATACCAATAAATGGTCTGACTAATCATCTGGTTGTACCCTCAAGGTATTTATGTATCGACTGAAAGTATCAATAATATCGTTGTTGTTTAAAATACTCGAACGACACGGATGCATATGAAAAACTTTGTAAACATAGATATTTGTCCCGATAGGCACATGTCATTGCCATTTCCCACGCGTGTATTGTACCACCTTAATTATGTGTCTATGTACAAAAAGTATAAACTGCAGTCACAAACGACGTGGGTGTGAGATATGTAATCAATTCACAAGAACTACAAAGCAATTTACTATTACATTCGTCATCAATTTCGAATATTGCGTAGGTATGTACGTTTTTAACTTTCAACGGGTTCAGTGAAACCCGACAAATAATTAAAATATCACGTATATAGAATAGTCATTCAATATTATGAGTGACGTGTATGAGATCACAGTTATTAACGTGCGAAAACGAAAGTAATGGTGAATAGGGTCTAACTGTCTATCAACGATATTTACACATTTTATGTAATTCACCTTTGAATAGATTTTGCAAGTATCCTATATAAAAAGGACGACCAAGTGCGAGTCTTATTATCTGTTCATTTCTACAAATATTATTATTAAATTTTTGCTCCAATTGTAGTATCGTGGCCATTGTAATACACATTTTGTTTTAATTACAAATACAATTAAAACATGCATACACACCAAAGACAGTCGAGCCCCAGGTCAGTAAATATTACCATCAAAGCCAATTAATGTAGAACTAATAGATTTATAACACGATAATATAATGGTGGATTATTAACTTTTACAAAACGTGCATCTTTATTTAAAGGTTAATATTATGTATAATTTTTAAACAAGGAAATAATATACCCTATGAATATACCTAATATTTATAACGTCTATTTTTTCAAGAAATTTAATATTCAGACGATGCAAAAATATAATCATAGTCAAATTATTTTTTGTACGTGTATTATTAAATATTTCCATTTATACGCCGCCGCTTATTATTGATTTGAAGATTACAGGTTTTATACTATTTTAAAGCACAAAGTGGGACGTTTAAAAGCGAAAGTGAAGGTCAAGTGAAGACGAGTTGAGATGTGAGTGGCCCGAAGCAGAAAAGCACAGATTCGCACATGTAATCGCAAATACCGATACCGATACCGGATATCTGATACAAATGGCATCAAACAATATGATACCTACCGCTAAACAGGTTGTCTTACGATGAATTCCAACAAAAAATTTTGTCGTAGTCTTGAGTTTTAAAGAGTTTTAACATGTTCATGTTATTGATGAATGTGTATTATACAAAATTAAACAGGCGAGATGTAATCGTCATTATTTTAATGTTTTATTTTTTTTATTAATTTAATAGTAAAACTGTTATTCTTTAAACACTGTTACAGTATATACGCAAAGAAGCTTTCATTATTTTATTTATTTTCAATTATCATTTTCGAATTAAAAAGGCTAATTTTATATTGCAATGATTATGATGTCACCATTTGTGACCGTGACATATCTCGCGTGGGTTTAGAAATCTATGTGAAATAAAGCTCACCTTTAAGCTTTTAATTAATAATACCAACAAATATTTTCTAGCCCCACATAATTATCAAGGATAAATATATCGTGTTAAAAATCGAGTATTTACACAGTTTAGAGTTTACAATGATTAATATCTCAGTATTAAGGCCTGAATCGGGTAGAATTCCCTTTTAATACCGAAAATTAACTCTAGTTAGAACCGTTTTTCTTCTTAGATTCTTAATGTACTTACATATCAAAAAAATGTATATTAAAGTTTCGAATATGATAAAGGGCATGGTTGTTTTAATTTGTTTATTTTACAATCAGGTTTTTTGGAAAAAAAATCATGAACTGAGGTCGATTTTTGGACTTTAAACCAAAACGCTAAGTCAATATAACGTCAATTATTGTAGTGTTTTTACAGTGTGTTTATGAAATTGAAACACAGGGCATGGTTGTTTTAAATTTTGATTCCATATCCAAATATATTTTTAATAATTTTTATACGTACTTTTACTACGGTAGATTCGCGCCGGGCGGTCCCCCGATCCCGACTTGTAAATCACCTAGCAAGGTCGCTAGCCCCTATTAAGGCCTTAATAACGATTTTTAATCCTTTTACATTTGTTTTGTAATTATGGAATTTTTGAAAACACCGTCGACGATATTAAAGCTTGTGATTTTTCAATTTTTTTTTGTGGATGAAAGAAAAAATCTTTAGATGTATAAAAGCTCGGTGAAGTACGAAATTATTTAATTATATTTCAGTGTGCTGAGCTTCAACTATAAGTAATAATTAAGATGGTTGTTTATCTTTAATTATTCCTAAGGATTTTCAATCAACAATATTTAAAAAATAGACGTGCCTATTGATTTACCTAGTTATTCATTCTTTTATAATTTTCGCGTTTTGATCGTTATTATTGCAATAAAAATGTATACTTAATAAAAATTTAAAAAGTAAATGTGTATGTGATGTGAATGTAAAAAAGTTATAATTTAAATAATCCATGGTTTGCACGTCTCGTATCGCAGCTGATGTTTGTATCAAATCCGTTCGTACTTTCTTTTCACGTAATATCTAAATATATTCTACGGAGAAATTTCAATATGTACTATTTTGTATTCACAAATAACGTCGAATTACGCATATGTGATGACAAAACACTTAAGTTTTCTTTTCGATGGCGAAAGTGAAACAATTGTAACAATGCTCACATGAAACAGTGTGACTAAATACCTTAATTGATGTGAGAGTCGAACAATTTTGTCTGTTAATAATTGTATACAATTTAACGAGATAACTGATCGATCATAGAATATTACATACTATGATGTGTGTACTGTAACTGCTCACAGCTTTTGCTATAGGCTATTGTTTGAGCACATAAAGGAAAATATTTTGGAAGCTTATACAAAGAAATAATTTAATGGACAATGACTAATGTTTTGAGGTACATAACTGTCTTTTTAATTTATGATTTTCATAGTGATGCGCGTATATGCTGCGTCGTCAACGACCGCCAGATATAATCATCCGCACAGGAACCATGATTTGCTCTACGCATACTAATTAGACTATAATAAGTCGAGAACTTACTGTGGACTAAGCTAGTGTGGCTACCGTTAATACGAAGACCATACCTGACAAGTCCTGTGGATATCATGTCTATGAAGTTGATCGTTATTTATTAATGTTTTGAATAATATTTGAATCATTTAAAATTATTTATTAAATTCAACATTATTACATTTCACGTATTTATCATTCACTTAAAGTATGACAGGAAGTGATATGTCTTTACTTTACTATGCATTAATACTTAATAACATGATAATTAATGTGTATTCAATTAACCATATTTTATTAAAGCAAGACTTATATTCAACTTGCATTTAGCCACAAAGGCATTCACGCATATATAATATCTTTTTTAATAAACAATATTGAAACCTTGTGAATGGACATTATTTAATTCAATACTTAATATCCTTGACGACTTCAACGTTTTCTCAGTTATTATATAGCATTGGTAATAGAATTGCGGACTTCCACTTAGCGTCAATGTCGCAAACTGTTACAGAGAGAGTCTCGAGTTCTCGACTCTCGATAATAGATACAAATAAAGTTTATGTCACACTGCATAATGGGTTGACAGTTTTCACACGTCCCCAAATCATTATAAAACATTTGAAGTTTACTATTTTAAAAATGTGTTTTCATCAGCCGAGTTATGTCCATGCAACTGTGCATGTATAGAAAACTCAAAACAATGTTTACGTCACATTATTGTTCCTAAATTATACACCAATCATTAAGATATTGCCCAATCTTTAGAAGATTACAATAGCGTGTGATAGACGTTTTATAAAGTTATTTCAAATAACGCAGTAGTTAGCTTGGTTTCTATAAACATATTATATTTTCAATGGGCATGCATATTTCACTCGTACGATGTGCCTACGAGACTCTACGCGTTTATAACTGGTTAGCAAGACGTTCTGTAAAACGATGAAAGTACACGCCATAAAGGGAAATTTTAAACAGATTTCTATGAAGGAAAGTTTGATGTGGGTACCTGCATATTTTTAGTTCGCGGTATGATGTTATATCCAGTTGCGAACTTGTCGCAGCAGAGCTTATGCGGTTTTCGGGGAGACAATGTACGCGTAGTCGTGCATATTTTAAACCAACGTTTCATAGCCGTCATTGAGAAATTCGCCCTCATTCGTGATGTCAGTTGGCTGCTGTCAAGCTGGTTGCTTAACACCTGATTTCCACATGAGAAATCAGATCATATTTTCGCGGTATCGGCTCTGAGACGCGACTCGTATCCCCATAGTAATCAATTACGTAAAGCTCACCGCGCCGCGAGATTCATCTAAGCAAACATTCGATGAAAGTGACAATGTTCGCTAACAGGTTCCAAAGTACTAAAAGACCAGACGTCATCACGACTACATAATTATCAGAATTCACAATCTATTAAAAAGTTATTTAATCTCATAACAGGAAAGATAAAAATCTTGTTCGGAAGCTTTTATCAACATTTACATATTAACATAACACAACTTCATTCATTTTTTCAAATACAAATTAGAAAGTGTTTTCCAGTGCGATAATACTATAAAAATTTTGCAATGTTGAATATATTTCGACGTATTAATTAACTTTTAGTATTATTGAAAGGAAAATTGTAGATTGTGGCGGGTACTCACAGCGCTATCCTGAGGTCCATGGCTCGCGTAGGGAGCAGCGAGGTCGCGGGCGCAGGGCGTGCGGCGGCTGGCGGGCTGCGGCGTCGGTTCGCGGCTGCAACAGAAACGTCCGTCAGCACACGCGCCTTTCCCAAACGACACACAGTTGCGACAGTGAAGCTCGACGAGGAAGCTGCAGCGCACATTTAAATGCAACGTTAATGTCAGAGAGCGTTCAAATGCCAATAGCGGCGACCTTTCGGTTTTCAACTGGATTGCGCAAGCGAGGATCGCCGGTCGTGTGAGAAAGGCGAGTGCGTGAGGGGGTGGAGGGAGTTTGACGCACCGGGAGGTCGGAGCGGTGGAACAACACCGTTGGCGACACGCTGCCGAACGGCGACTAACCTCGCGCCAGCGTGCGCGCCTCTTACTTATAGCCGCGCCCACACCTCACCCTTGCACGCAACCCGCGCTCGGCACCTCCTGGATTCCACCTCGCCAAAGAAGATGACACCCAGCTATATGGAACGAGCTTGACACATTAATTAAAATTACTTTCACATTCTTCCGAAATCTCTATTGATGAATGGCACTCTCTTCTCAACACATGTCGATGTTTCGTACCTTCGATGCGAAATTTTCCAAATTTCTAGACGTGAATGGCATATCATATAAACTACTTCAAATAGTAGAGCCATAAGCTCAAGTCTCATAAGGTGCAAGCTATTTATTTTTTCCGAGTTGTAAAATGAAACACCCTGTATCAGTCATAGCTAATGCTATATAACGATCGCATTATTATATATAATCAATTCGACATTTGATAGTGAGCATAGCCTGTTCTGGCATTTTGTCCGTGGCCTACTGCACCACTTGCGACAAGCTGGCTTTGACCCATAGAGATGATATTTTAGATCATCTTACAGCCTCTTGATAATTAAATGAATTGTTAGAATAAATTTGTAAAAACAATAAGGCAACATATCACACGCAAAATTGCTCAATATAAAAGATTTCAACGCGCAGAATCAGGCTTAGCTTATTGATTTATGCAAACAGAAAACTTGTCATAGGCCCTGATAATAATGCAAAACGTTTTAGTGCTAAAACGAATTTGATATAATGGGACGTTTTAAAAGCCTTGAACTGAATAATATTCTGTATTTCCGAAGAAGTCAAAAAAGACCAACGCAGCAATGATGGCCTCGGACACTACGATGAATAATATAAAAACCCGGTTGATTTTACGGATCACATTCTTACATGTGTCATTTAACCCTACATACATAACGTACTTAGGTACCCTTAATAGCATAACGTGAGGTCGATTTGACTCACACGTAATTTTTATCGAATTACACTGTAGTTTTTTAATATTTCTATGAAATTTATTGAATGATATTATTAAACTAATTTAATAAATGAAATAAAAACGCGTTTTAATTTGTATTATCTTTATTTTACTTAAAAACAAAACATAAACTAAAATTATCTGAAAAAAAATAACCTAAATTGAGTATCTCTTTCTCTTTGGATAAAAACACTTAACTAGTAACAATAATATATTTTTTTTTTATTTCAATGAAATTGAAAACATGAAAAATAGAAATATTAAATAAACAGTCTTAAAATAGGAACTATTTTCAGTCTGAGCAAGTCAATATTTTATGCTCCCCGCAGACAGGTTTTTTGCAATTTTTGCACTCAGACTGTGTCTTTCTTCTGAGTTTCCATGGGCAGAAGGCACAGTATTTCCTTTTCTTCGCAGGAGGATCATCTTCTACTTCTGGTGAGTTTATGGCAGGAGACTTTGGTAGAGTAGGTAGTTTCTGACTCTTCCTCCAAAAACTCTTCAATTTCAAAATCTTGCAACGCACGAGATGTCATCGTGAAGTGAGTTTAACTGAATTAACAATCTATGAAACCTAAAACAAGTACATAAATATCAAAACATGTTCTAAATAAACTAAAACCACGTCGTCCACCACGTCACAAAACTTACAAATCACATAATGTGGAGTCATTTTGACTCACGATAGTACTATATCTAAGTATATACAACACTTACCTGCAATACGCGTGCACCGTTCGGGACCGCTGGCCAGCTACTGAGTTTACTTTGAGAGACGACGCGATACACAAAATAGTCAAAAAGAAAGAGACGAAAACGTTTCGCGCGTGAGTCGTTTTGACTCACGATATGTATCTAGGGTTAAACTTTAATAAAAGAATTATAATAAGTTTCTTACAGGCAAATAAAATATGAAATAATCTAAAATCTAGACAAATAACGTAGGTATATATTTACCTAAAAACGCTAATTGAATCGTTGTTGAAACATCCTACGGAAGTGTGTATATTTAGTTTGAAAAAGCCATTTTTCAAAACATCCTTACAAGTTACAACTACAACAACTATAGGTATAAATATATAATTCACGTGATCAAAATAATTAGAGACTGATGAAATTTCATAAAATTAACTTTTACACTAATTTAACGCTATAATTGAGAAATGTACATATTGGTAATGTTTTAGTGTCATTGAATAAATTAAAAATTAAAAAAAAATTAATATAAGCTTTGTAGTAAAATTATTGCGCAATTATTATTAAATCTATTTAAAATGTAACTAATATACTTCAGGAAATTCATACGAACACCGAATAATGACAAAAATTTTAATAATACATCTGAAAAAAAAAATTTTTTTTAATATTGTAATCTTTCTGTGCAATTGACAATAAACAATAAATTGCCATATACCGATATACCATTCATATGACTGGGAACACTTCGACATTCTTAATGAAAAGAATTTATGTAATATTCAATAAGGTTTCTACTACATTATGTTTATTCCAAAAGAAAACAATTAAGATCTCATACGATATATTTAATGATCGTATCACTGTTGTGAAAACATATTAATGTTTATTATTATTTTGCGTGTTTAACAATACTTATATGAACTTTACGTTTGGACACAGCTTTATAATACTAAACTATGCTTATTACACAAGACATGCGCTTACAATGCGGATGTATAAATATCATTCAACATTTTTCATACATAGTAAGGTATACATTTTAATAGCAATATGTGTAAGGCTTAACACGTTCGCTGCGGCACAGATATATCTGTACTTTCCATTACTGCGTTACGGGTCGTTTTAAACCTTGTCCTATACCAGATATTGTGGCGGCACGAGGCATATTAAACCCCACCGCCCGTAGGAGACCAAAATCCTTTTTTTGGCGCCAAATAAGACAAAGTGTGCGGCTTTTGTCGTGATTATTATTAACAATGAGTTCATTAACCTAAATCTACCGCCGCCCGTGGTTAGATTGGTTAGTTTAGATTCTATGGGTAAAATAAAATGTGGGGTCTGATGTACCCCATACCGCACTGAACAATAGCAGTTTTTCATATAATTTAGTGATGGGAAAAGAAATATCGATTTTATTTAATTGTATTTATTTATCAAACTTATGGATGT
>CAJQZM010037159.1:0-13856 GCA_907164665.1 Colias nastes | reverse complement strand
AATATCGATTTTATTTAATTGTATTTATTTATCAAACTTATGGATGTTTTTCATTCCCCTTACTTCATTAAAACAGGCCAAACAATAATATTGTTTGCAACCAGTGCATTCTGTGAGAATTTTCTTTACTTTTTTGTCGGCCTCACGACTTGTTAAGAAGGTGCGGAGTTTTTCGTAACATCCTACACATCTCCTCTTCTTTGATCCCTTTAAGAGATGATGTGCCTTGTTTGTTGGCTTGTTGACTTGGGCAAGAGTTAAATTTTGATGAGCCATACACCGATTGCCGGGTGTTTTGGATTTGCCGCTAGTTGATTCAATGAACAAACACACTAATAGTAATCATGATTATCAACCTATTTGAAGAAAGTTACTCAACATGTCACATTCACGTTTCTATTAACGATATTTATTATAACGAGTAGTTACGATGTTTGAAAATTACCTGTATCCACATTCAAGTCCTTCTTTGTAAAAGCTTCAATAAGTTGTTCCACAAATAGTCTCGAATGCGTTGCACAACACTAACCGCGTGAAGCTAGCTTAGGGTGCGGTACGAGGTGCGCGGTGGTACGAGGTGTTCGCAACCTCGTTCCGCACTGTGTTAGAATTTTTATTTGTTCAGTGCGGCACGAGGTCTAAGAAACCCGGTATTAAGGTCGGTATACCATTGAACTAGGAATCAATAGCACATCTCAGATATATAAATATCACTTTCCTACACTGAACCAGATGGAAGTTATGCCTCCCGCACGACAGAGAAGTTTAAGTTTTTTCCTACCGCTATAACGACGAGACACGGACAGGGTGTTTCAAGCCCTGTTTCGCAGCTAACGTGTTAATAGACATTTAAATTTATACAAACATACTTTATATGGATGATTAGTTTTAAGAGAAAGAAGAAAAAGTCCCTTTTAAGATAACTCGCTGCAAGAAGTTGCCCATCTCCTCTCAATTTTACTAATTTAAATGCATTATGGCTATTTCTACTAGATAATATATCAAATAAATAAAAATAATTGTTTAGACGGGTGCTAAGCTTTGCTGCCTTTCATTTATTTTTTTACACTTTGGTTTCTATTTATGGTTGTGATTTTTTTGTTATAAATAAAGTAATCGTTTATAATAATCAAGTTTTGTTATAAACAATCACTAGTGTACTTAGAACACATTTAAAACGAGTACCTCAATCTCGTTTTTCATCTTTCTAAATAATATTTAGGTATACATATTAATGTTTAAGATGTTTTAAATTTTAAAGCATTCAAAATTGTATGAACATTTATCAAACCTCATAATTTATTTAAAAAGGGTTTATCATTTAGGAGTTAGGACACGTGAGTTGTTTGTACCCCCATCATGACTTGTCTCATCTTGCGCCAATTAAAATACTTCTTATATTGCTGATCAATTTCCAAAGAACTTGTAACATAAGTTAAAAGTAAAATTTCAATACTTCCACAAAAAACTTAAAATACCTACGCGTAAAATTTTTGATGCAATTCTAAGAAATTGTTTTACAATATTGTCCATCCACTTTCCTTATACCTACCTATATAATGGAATATCCGAATTATTATTTTATTAAATATAAAATAAATTATATTTTGTATGCATTGCCATACAATCGACTAGGTACACAATCATCCTTAAAATTATCTGAAACAAAACTATAGCGTCTCATCTAAGTACATAGTAGGTACGTCAATATTTAAATATACCTACACTTTAAGAAGAACACATTTTTGATAAAAATCAAAACAATGTTACAACAATATTATTATGCATATCCATCTTACTCACGACCACGTTTATTTTATTTTCAAAAGATTCATGTACCACGAATTGAACCATTTTCCGGTTTTATAACGGTAGCGGATATGTGGGGTAGACGTCAATTTCAAAGCAAGAAGGGAAGTCTCGTATTCATCAGAAGAGGTATAACCAATCAAGTTGTTACATGAGAGAGGTTAAATATTTTTTATAAAAGTATTATATTATTACACTAATGTTAAAATACTAATGTGATACTAATGTCATCATCATGACGGTATTACCTAACCGACAAGGATAAAATTTACAAATTAATTGAGAAAATTTTCGAAACGATCAAAATGTCCCAAGAAAGTAACCTTTAAATATTTTACTTGCTCATAATATATGTATATTATTATAGAGAAACGGATAACATATGAATGCATCAAGCGTCAAGGACGTACCACTCTGTGTCGAGACCAACGAGTTTGATCGTCTTCTCTTTGGTATTTGAATACTCATTATTCAGTCAGCCAGCTCATAGCTATGACACACATAAACACGTTATTTTACTATTTCTTAATTCTAGGCACAAGACACAATCGTTTGTAATATAATTTTTCAGGTTTATTTCGATTCCTGAAAAAACGAGTCGTTGATAATTTTGAATGACTTGATTGGTAACTTTGGGTATGGTATCCTATGTGGCCAATGAATTTATTGATTATTACCTAATGGTTTAGGCTTTATACCTTGATACATATCTACATTCTACATATTTACCGAATAATTCGTATTGGTACGTTTTGATAATCTACACAACGTACAGTTTTCAACAGTTTTCAGTCCTAATCTAAACATGCTTCGTAACCATCATGCAGTTACCCTTGTTCCATTGATAATTCTTTTTATAAGATTGTTTAATATAATATGTGTAAAATGCCTGCCTGCACGTCATCTAAATAAAAATTACTAACTGTGCCACGCGGTTTCACCCGCGGACGAACTGGTGGGAAAAATCAAGTATTTCTATAGCTTATGTGTTATTCTGATGGAAGTATAAAATATATAACAATTTTTTTTAATAAGAATCGCGTTATCGCTAGTACTAGTAGGTATGTATGTAAGTACATTTTCTACCAACTTTTAAAAACGGTTGTCAAGTCAATTCTCAAGTCGACTGTAATTTTCTTGGATTTGTTACCTCAGAACTTTCTACTGGGTGAACCGATTTTGATGATCTTCATAAGCCCGGTTTTGTTCCCACTGCGAAACACGTAGAAAGCTAAATAAAGGTTTTATTATAATTTGGTAATTGATTCAGGTGTCGGTGTCCTCTTGATATTTTCCTTCACCGATTGGAGCAATGATTAAGTGAAAAAATGTGCAAATAAATTTGATTCAATTCAATATTTTGTACACAGTATACTTGAATTCCTACCACACTACAGAGAGTACAAATATGTTTTTATAACTGTTTCATACCTTTTCCATACAGGTGATTGAACCGATGCCCTCCGGCATAAACAAACAGTCATTCTGCACTTAACCGTGTGATATATACCTACGTGCGTTGTCAATCAACTAAAAATACATTACCTTTGCAATTATTTTCCCTAAATTACCTATTCCAAGTTATCATTTTTCATAGTAGGTACTAAGTGCAAAGGCTATGCTGGAGAGAGCCATTAATAAGACATTATAATATATCGGTTCGATTCCCATCACTAGTCACTTTGTGTCAAGCGAAAATCTATCCATGCGGGTGATCATCAAGTAATATTTGATCCCTCGGCAGGAATACAGGCTTACTATGAGGGTGCAGACCATTATCACATTCCTATATATATTGTATAATATCAGCAATTTTATTGCCTTCCTTTATGTATCATCATCAGCCTTTTTTGTTCCTACTGCTGGGACACGGGCCGTAATCCATGCCAATAATTATTATCTACTCTTATTTGTATTAAAATATCATTTTAAAAATAATATTTATACTATCCAGCTGGTCTCGTGATAGAGCAGGAAATCTATACAGCATCCTTGAAGGTTATAAGTCACATTTATTATTAGTGGGATGATTGTTCTCAGTTCTATCGATTTTAATATATAATAATAGGTTTAAAGGTATAAAGTATATAATATACTTGTTTTTTGTTTAGCATACATCTTTTCTTTTTTTATACTTGGCACATTTTTTTTTTGTTGACGAATCAATCAGTATTATTTATTTTTCTACCATTTTTCTACTATTATTAAGCGAAGATTCTAAATCATTCATTATTAATAAATAATATTCAGCAAACGTCGTACAAAATTACATCAAGACCGGTTAAGTAGTTGTAGAGTTTTGGGGCCACATGCACGATACACGAGATTTTTAATATTCATATATTGCAAAAATTTTATTAGTTTAGATATTTTTAAAACCAAATTTTAAAAAATCTTATACCTACATCGTCATATTATGGCGTAGTCAAGATAAAAATATTCCTACGGTCTGACCTTCAAACCTTTCCGTTTTGAAAAATCTGTTGCATGCGTCGATTATTCAATCAATATTAATTATAGTATAGTAAAAAATGACGTATTAAACGACAAACGTACCATTTTGGTATCACAAATTGTTTTCAAAAGTTTCATTGTTAATTGCTCAATCAATGTAAAACACCGTCTCCGATTTAAAGTAAATATTATTTATTTTATAAAAATAAATCTTAGCTCTAATTGATAAATTGATTGCCTAAGTTCAACTTCTTAATCGTCTCCTTGATCTCTGTAAAAAATTAAAATTTTCATAACCAGAAAACTTTAATAGTGTGTTACTTATAAACACGAATAAATAATATTAGCTCGTGGGCACACCTCATAAGGAAAGTTTAGGCTCAAATAATGTGTGGAATTAGGTATTGGGGTAGATTATCGCCATAATAAATTTTGATCGCAAAAAGGTTACACATTCTAAATGGCGTAAAATAAAACAACTGGCTGAATCTTTTCAAATTTATTCAGTTATATATATGTTTAAGAGCTAAATTTAACAATAATTGGTGTTGAATTTAACAAATCTTACTCTTTGTATCAAAATATTTATGAAACATATAATTTGATAAATTTAAAATCATTCCTTCTATTATTCTGTATCATAGGATTAATGACCTGATCGATCGCAATGAAGCCATGACTTTATTATTGACGAAAGAAACACAAACAAAAAAAAATATAACTTCAATTACGCTACAAATTAAAGTGATTTCAGAACACAACGTGGGGTACACTCACGTCTGATTCATATTTGAAATAATTCTACTTAAACTTACAACGAAAGTCAAATATATATCACAATAGTTACAATTACTTATTTATAAATTGAACTAAATATTTACAAATTTGGTTAAATTTGAGTTAGAGATCGACAGCGTCCAAATCTCTTTAACAACGCTCTTACACAGGCAATGTTGATAATAATTGAGCAATTCCCACCGCGAATGCTTCTCGAAGCGTTTGGATAATGTTTCTGACAACCCCGCGGGCCGACCATCGGCTGAGTATCAACTATTCGTGTGTCGTCGGTGTTAGAGGGTCTTCATACAATAAAAAGCAATCCTTAACAGATTTACAAAATATACAATAATTATATATTCACTAATAAAGCATAAATTATGACAACAATGTATAAGTGTTAATTTATAATGGTTTAGCTTATCGCGTACATGTATGGCAATCCTGAAACTTAGAGGCACTTGTCGAATCAATTTTGCCGTTTATTGTAAATAGTTTCCGATGCTAATGGCAATATATCAGAGTCAATATAAAAATAGATTTATGTCGCTTGAGTCTGGCACTTTTTCATTTAATCCCAGGCAATGTATCAGGAATTAATTTTATTAATTTACGTTGTTGCGTTTATTTGAACTCTCCTTATTTTTTAATGATTTGAAATTAGGCTTTACGCCGCATCTTAAATTTCTAAGCACCTTCAAAATAAAAGGTTTACAATTATTTATTGCTTTTTTAAGTAATACAGACGAGTATTAAATAGATGTATAAGTCATATGGTGCTAGTAATTCAAAAAGCCGAATTATATATACCTAAATATAAAATTTAAGCCAAATTACAAGAATAAAATATATTTAATATTTATATCCGAAAATTCTTAAACACTACGTTTAATGATCAATATTTAGGGGGAATATAATAGAACAATAAATCTTTTGATATTAATATAAGATATTTAAAAGCATACGATAACATGTTAGCGGTTACTCAGTTACATCTACGATTACACAGATTATATGCGGATAGACATCGTGATAGAAATATGTATACACGCGTTTTATGAAATAGTTCGAAATAGGTACATACAGTACTCCCAAAATGATAATTCGCATAAAAAAATTCGTCACTGTTCGGCAACTGTCATATTCCCCGAGCCTCCGAAGATGATATGTAGGTATATAGAGTGGTTAAATGTATTTTCTTCATGCATAGTTTATTAGAATTATGAGTTTTATTGTGATTTTATGGTAAAAGAGATAAGTAATGAAATTTGTTTCGATAATTCAATGTAAGTTAATAGCGAAGATAAGCCAAACGATTGCGAATATATATTTGTTGTATTGATTTACTCGGAAAATTCTATACTTAGAACTATTAAAGTGTCTTACTGAAGCTGGCGTAATGATGGATGTATGGAAGGTTAAAATAAGACAAAGTTTATATTTAAAAAAATGATTTTCAAACACTGGTTTACATTTAAATTGTGAAATCTAATCATTAAAATCTCAGTCCAAAGGATTTACAGAATCAGGGATTATCTCTATTTCTGATATCGTAGAATGATCAGAACTTTCATTATGCTCTTATTAATTTTCACTTTCCCCACTGCTATCTGCTACCTGTGGAAAATTCAACTTTGAAACAAAACTAAGAAGGGTATGTAACAGCAGCTCTATATAATTCCATACAGAGATAATACGTGCGGTCACCACCAATATATAAAGACGACTGACGGATTTTTTGACTGACAGGCTACCGTCACCTATCACCTGAATTGTTTTCGATTGTGTATGACTCTGAATTGACTCCTATTTCTTTTGAACAAGGTGCAAGATGCAAGTGCATTGTTTAGGGCACTTACGATTCAATGATTCGGGGTGATTCGGGTGTTTCTGGAAATACGATAATAAGCGAAGATCTGCATGCGCATTATTAATTTTGGAGTACTGTACATGTGTTATGTTAATATTAAACACAACTAAGGCTACATATAAGGCATTGAAATGAAAGACGTAATTTTCTGTTTAACGGGTAACATATAAATTCGATGTCGAACCGTAACAAAACGATTAATCAACACATTGTATTTCGTTTGTGTAGCAACCCATATATGAATTAGGTATATTGCGTTTGCAATGTATGACGCAATCAAGATAATCCGCCGATATCTGCGCAAACATATAATATACACAAACGAGACTTAAGTGATATGAGTACATACAATTGATTATAAAATACATACAAAAATCGAACATTTTTTGAAAACAACAATTGAAAAAATAAAGTAATTTCTAGATACTTATTAAATATAGCTTTGTTGAATTTGTAAGGACTAATACAATAATTAAAACTTTCAATGGTTTCACAAAGTACGTTTTTAAAAAACTGGTTGAATATCAATAAGATAATAAATCACAATATTTGGGGCGTATTTTGACCCCGTACGATCACAAAACAAAAATCGAGATCAGTGTTACCATATAACTAAAACGAAACTGTTTTAATTTCGATTAATTGTTTTGTACTATTACTGGTTTAAATATTAAAAAAATGTATATGTATACCGACAGAATTGAGAACCTCCTTTTATTAAGTCGGTTAATAAAATAAAAAAAATTACCATCGATCGACTGACAAATCCAAAGCTGATTTAGAAAAAGTATAGATATAATATAAATAAACCTCTAATTTGTGTACAAAATAAACAAAAACAACTAAGGAGTTTGAAACACAACCTTTTGACAAAATAAAGGTAATTTTAAGTTCGTATGCAAATAATATGTGTGTTTGTGTCATGCGCATGTGTGTGTTTGTGTGTGATCCAAACTCACACTTTCACAGGTCTACATATTATATTTTAGACACGATCGTTTTCTGTGGCTGAAATATATATTCTAATAAGTTGAATTATTATTAACTATAACAGAATAAATATAATTAGTCGTTATGAGATAAAGTATATAATTTAATTCACTTTTAATATTATCACAAATATATATATTAACAATGATATATAAGATAACATTACAAGATAATTACCAATTACTCTCACTAATCGGTTATCGTAACCTAATTATAATATTTTTTTTTCATAAGATTTTTATAGGCATAACGAATTAATTCTATTTATGCTTGCTTATTTTTTTCGATTATTAAAATATCAAAAAAATTACCTATCATAACAGCTTATCCTAGTGAATTTCTCAAGATTGTACCGCAGGTTTATAACTACACTAAAATCGCGTTATATTGACAAAAATATAATATATAAATATGTATAATCTAATTATCTAGTATTTTATATTTATCATCCCACATTTTACTACGACTGTAGTTTCTTCATTGACGGTTTGAGGAAAAATGCTTTAGGTTCCCTCCATCCCTAGATGTTATACAATTCTTTTATTTCCGTAAAGCATTTAAATCATTATTAATACAGAAATAGAAGTTTATTGAATCATTAAAACAGGGACGTAGATTGTTTGTTATTATATCTACGTATGAAATATAATCAATTCCGTACTTAATCTACAGTCTAGCAGTACTAACTAGCACTACTGTTGCATGAAAATCTATACATTATACCGAGTACAGATTATTCTAATTTCTTCGTTTTGATCGTACTATTAGAATTTATATAATTTAAACCATCCATCTCAAAAAAGCACTAGTGCAAAATAAGCATGGAATACACAAAATTATTGACTGAAAAACATCTAAAATGCTAAATATCATAACGTGAAAATATGTGTGTTATGAGGTTCGCATATTATTTATACGCACTTTCATACGACATTTCTTTAGTCATTTCTTTCTATTTTTACTTTAATGTATATTGTATATTATATTGCATAATGTATTGCCCTTAGATCATAATTGTAGATGTATCGATTCTATTATGAACATGACGTTCATAAATTTTGAAACAAAGAAGACGATTAAAACGTCGATGAGGTAGCTCTATTTTTTAAAACTTGTTATTACTACTCTCACTACTTTTTATTTATTTCAGATCAAACTGTAAATTTCAAATATATTAATAAATTTTATAAAAATACTACGAACTTGCAAATGTCTCCAGTGTTAAAAATTTAAAAATATTGAGAAAATATAATTCTAATTATCCTATGATCCCAGGTTTTGGTTTTGTCACTAATGAATACGATTCCAATTAATTTTATTACGGCTGATGTAAATTTTTTCGTGCAGAACCGGTTTATTATTTTGTAGAAATATTTATATCGCATGCTTATACGTATGATCAGATGTGAAAGAGTTATTATAATAGTATTAGAATTTAACGCGACCACTTTTTGGATATATGTACATGGAATAAGATTGTGTATTTTTACGTTTATTATTGCTGAGGTTTGTGGGTTTATTTATTGCTGATTATTGCTATTGTAAGTGGTATATAGTGCTGAAGTATAAGTAGTAGCAATATTTGAGGCCTATATTTAGGTGCGAGCTAAAATTATTTGCATATTTTTTATTATATTTGCCTAAAACCGGTCACACATGATATTATTGCAATACTAAAATTTGTAAATGTCAAACTGATTAATTATGACAAAATATTAGCAGATCGCTCGCCTCAATAATCGAGATTATAACGAGCTAATATTATATTTTCATGAATTATAAATTATTACTTCCGAAAATATTTAAAGTCAACCTACACACTGTACCTACCGCTCCACGCCTTTTACCGTTCTTTGTAAATAAATTTTATGTTACGTAATATTATTGCAAGCTATTGTTATTATTATGAGACTTAAAACAGTTGTAAGGCGTCATATGCATGAACGACTTTATTTTTGACATGTAAATGTGCACATGGTATTATATAAGTACCATATCCAATATTGTTTATATGACATATATGACCCGCATATATTTTGTAGAAAGTTCTTCTTTCGATGTATTAAAAAAAGCAACATGTGACTTCACCGACCGCTATATCACTTATGATGACTGTAGAAGCCATGATTGCTTGAGCATTTGAAAAATTGTATTACTAACCGTATATTTATTTATGACGAGTTATTATTTTTCTGCTGTTTAATTATTTTAACAATCTGATAATATCAATGCAATTGTTTTATTAAACTTCAGATTTTTCTTGTTAATTTTGAAATTTTGTTTAATTTGAAGATATGAAGGCGTTGCGTAATGCGTGGCATATTGGTATTTGGTACATTACGGTAGCTTTTATTTGTACCCAAAGTCACTCATACGTATAATGTGTATAAAACAATTATTAATTAATAGAGCTTTACTTAGAGCTTATTGCTTCCGCAAATATTAAATTTCAGAAAGAGCAATTTAATAAGAGATTAAAATCGGTATAATGTAAATAGTAGACGGATGAATAGAATTTCAAATTTGCGGCAAAAATTTTCGTTTCGATGCAATTTTACAACTTAGCAATCACTAGACGATTTACACACTTACATTAAAAACAAACCGTTAAAAAGGCTGATGAACGGCTTAAAATATTTTTTAAAGTATCTTAGATATTAGAAATTTAAAAACTCTATACAAAATATTATCGTAAATATTTACAAAATCGCTCACTATACGTTTTTATGATAAAAAAACTTATGTGCGTTAATACAAATGACTGCTTTAGACGTGATACTACTTAAATTTATACGTTAAACTAATTATTGGTTGACTAATTTTGTTTCTGATTATTCATTAATGTAATACGCGATTCGATTTTGCATTACCTCATTGGTAATTCAGAAATTGAATCACATTTATTAAGAACAAATCAGAAAAAATATTTGTCAGTTACATTCATTACATATGTAATTATAAACAAAGAGCCCCTCGTGAGCTTTTCATTGACAACATTTTTATATTAGAAAGAGCAAGTATTTCTTATTCCATGTAAACACCATGAATGTAAAGCTTTATAAAAATATGTGTCAATGAATGGCAAACCCTGGATATATTTAAGTGCGCACGTTAACTGTCTATTCACACCTAACCAACCTTACACCAAAACCTTTTTTTTTGTCTTTTATTTTAGTTTCAATTTCCAACTATACAACTTTATATGTACTAATATTTGATATAATTTTAATAAACATCTGAAATAAGTGTATGTATCTTAAAAATAATATAAAATTATAAGAAAAAATAAGGATTACTGTTCACAAGTTAACCAACAATATAATAAAAGTTATATATCCATTTCCAATTTCATACCGCTATTGCAAATATATTTAGGCACTTAACATTTTTTTCCAAGTAATTTTCAAGACACTTGTCAACAGTAATCCTCGAAAATAATAAATCAATTAAACCTAATTTAACTTTTTTTTTCAATTACAATGAATGAACACAATTGACATTGTTGATGGTATCTTTAGATCCTTAATTAAAAAAATTAAAAATAATAAAAAATACATTAAAATTAAATTAAATCGGATTATTTTTGGAAATATGATTGCCACATTAAAGATTACGGCACCTTTACTTTGGTTTTGGAAGCTGTCCACACATTTACTGAGTGCATACTACGAAAATTTATCAGTTATTGCATTCCATTTCCATAGTATACACAAGACATACACATAAAAGATAGTACTTATGTAATAGTTACATATTTATTGCAAACCAAATGTAACCACTACATATTTTTATTGCAATGAACATACACTACTCAACATATTTCGATGCACACCATTTACAAACCGTCCCGAATAAGGCACAATAAAACAAATTGCTGCAAAAAGCCATCCCAAGTCTATACCTTGTTCTATCTTTTATGTGTTCTATCTATCTTTCTCAGCAGGTGAACAGCTTCCTTCACCCACAATCCGTACATTCCTGACCGACACTAGACAGCGGCACGTTATACCCAGGGCTAGACCCAGACCGGTCTATCGAGGGGCGATAAACACCATCGTTATGGGCGCAGTAGAGGAGTTTGCTCGCCGCTCACGTAGCGCGACTGCCGCTCGCTGCAGTTGTTGGTGCAGCAGGACACGTTCCCGCCACCCTGCAATTAATTTATTTACATGGATTTTAAATTATATAATATATATTTTAATTTACATTGTTCTGTATTTTGAACTAAGTTATTACTTTTATATCAGAAGATAATGGCTTCTATTAAAAAAAAATCATTTTACAAACTTACATTTTTGTGTGGTACCTACTTCAAATAAGTACTTTTTTATTATTATTCGCGCATCGATCGATGGCATGGAATACCATACAAAAATATGACTGAAATATGCTCCCTCTACTTGTACAATATTACAAGTGACGGCTTAGTGCTGAAATCTGATTGCTATTCCTCTGTATCGTTATGGATAGGTGTTCCGGTGGTTCAAATCATCCATTAGTTTTTCACATAGTCTTATAGTCTAATATACAAGTGTTTTCTTGATAACTAATGCAGGTTACACAAGTAGGTAAGGTAAGGTATAGATGATAATGGTGATCGTCCATGGAGTGGTAGCGGGAGGGAGTCTTTTTCATAATAATAAAATTTACAGAATTCTCGTTTGCGACAGGTGTAGCCATAGAATTCTAAATAACAAGACACTATAGAAGTGATATAATGTCATAATTAGTATGAAAACCACTGTCGCCAAAACCAGCACATTTAAACCGATACCTAACAGTACACACAAGTAAACTATGCTTTTTATTGGACAGCTTCATTTTAGTGAAAACTTACTTTAAAAAATAAATACACCATTTTATTAAGTACCCTAACGCACGGTTTTACGGTTTATTTTCGAATAACATCCCCAGGTACATGAGATGTTTTGTTTCTTTTTGCTCAGAAAAATACAAATTCGAAAAAATTCGGCTTTTCTACAACAGAGGGCATTAATTTTCAATAGATATAACTTTGAACCTAAACACATAGCTAAATAAGGTTGAAATTTGTGTTAAAACGTGATAATAACAACGGTCGACAGTGTCATTCATTGTTATTTAGATTTCTATGGTGACATTCGTATTACTTGTAAATATTCTTTAATTTTAAGGAAAAACGGCATTATTTCTAAAAAAATAATTACCGAATGACCGATGAATTTCCGCAATGGGAAATGATGAAACACACTATGTTTACACACGCACGTCTCGAGAGCAACTGAATAACGACGAACGCACTGGTGGCTTGGAAGTCACCTGAGTGGCGACAAGGTCACGCGTGCTTACGACTTCTAGTGTCTTGTTATTTAGATTTCTATGGGTGTAGCCGTGAGAACAGTAACATTATTCCAGGGTCGGCCATTTGCCTCGTGGAGTGTAATTTCTTTTTTATTATAAACATATTCACATATACAGGGAGCTCACCTGCAACAGGTGCAGGTTGTACAGGCGCAGCGCGCTGACTAACATGTCTTGATGCTCCTCTTCCTTCATGCAAGGAGTCTTTTTTATCATCATCATTAGCCCATATACGTTCCCACTGCTGGGACACGGGCCTTCTATGAGGGAACAGGCCATAATCTACCACGCTGGCCAAGTGCGGGTTGGCGGATGTAGAACTTTTTATTCTTCAACATGTCAGTTTTCTCACGATGTTTTCCTTCACCGTTCGAGCCGTGGTGATAGCTCTTCTATGTGTACACCCTATTAATTAAACCAGTCACATATACAGGGAGGTCACCTGCGACAGGTGCAGGTCGTACAGGTGCAGCACACAGCCCAACAAGCGTTTATCCTCATGAGCATGTTGTAACTTCTAAACGATATATCACTACACTATACAGGGTGACTGGTAATTCGACGTGATCCTTCAAAGGGGTTATACTAGAGGTCATTTGCAACAAATTAAGTCCAG
>CAJQZM010037157.1:0-24861 GCA_907164665.1 Colias nastes | reverse complement strand
TGAACCAACGAAAATGTACGGCACATGAAAAAATATTATCTATGCATGTAAATATAATCATATTGTCCATTAAACTCACAATGTAGACGTCAATACAATGAACTGAATCGTATAATATTATGATCGGTTTCCTTTAGGCTTTAATAATAATTGAACTATGGACGAGAGACTGATAAATTTATCAAAATAGATTTATGTAACATATTCGTCCATTTGTGAAAATAAAAGAATGGACGATAATTATTAATGATAAGTAAAACTTTTAAGAATTAAATGTATGCTGAAATTCAAATATTACAAAATATTTTTTTGTTCAATTTATTATTTTATTAAACAATACTCAGAATGTTAAGCTAATAACAGCTAACACCGTAATCCATAATAAATTTAACGGAAAGGTATTTCCCCAAAATTCCATCCATTCTGTAAAAATAAATCGCAAATCTCGAAGATTTCTTGCGATTCCTTAATCTGGCAATTGCGTTCAATCTTCAATAACCAATTCAATTTTCACCAATAAATTCGTATCATCCAAATTGTTATTGAATTATATATCAGATTCGGGGCCAGGCGAATAAAAAGGTTCTTAAATATCTTCTTCCTCTCATATTTTTAGACTCTTTTGATGAAATTTTGTATTAAGAGTTTTCCATCACTACGTAGGCTACGTAGTATAAAGTAAAGTTGCTGTCGCTGTTTATCCGTCCCTAAGTATGTTTAAATGTATTTGAAACTACACAACGGTTTATATTAATTCAAGAGGAAGGTTTTAGTATACCTATTATCATTTGTTAAATTTCCTTCAAAGCGGGCGAAGCCGCGCGCTGTAAGCTAGTATTTAATAATATTATACCTAATTGTTAACTCAGTCAGGTTGTTCGTTTAGCCTAGTTTGCGAATGTGTTAGATTGCTCAAATTTAGCGAATATTTATTTTTATGTGATTGCTTGTTTGCTCACAAACTTCTTAGTAATAATAGCAAATGAGACGCCTACGTCTTGTGTTAGTTAATTTCTTCAACATTAGGTGCTGTGATAGCACCCACTCTTCCTTGCTCTATCAGAATATTTATATTTTTCTAGGTATAATTATTATAATAAAAAGGAGGTAAAGTGGACCTCTATGTAAAATGGACACATTCCTACTTCGTAAATATTAAACGGTTTTAAATTGTAGTAAAAAAAAACCGGTCAAGTGCGAATGGGACTCGGCACTATGGGTTCCGCAAATGAGATAAAAAGCAACTGAAAAAAGCTTGCTTACCCTCGATTTTTTTATATTATTATTAATTGTTGTTATAGCGATTACAGAAATACTTCATCACTTCATTCGCTATAATACCACACATTATTATAGTTGGGGAGGCGAGGTAGCTAAATGGCGTAATTCGACGGCGCCGTCGAGACATCAAAATCGAAAGATAAAATAATTTCGAAAAGAAAAGCTTGTATGGTAAAAACCATTTTAGCGGTGGGTTTGGCGTGTACGGTTTTTCAAAAATGTTAAAAAAAACAGTTACTTGGGCATTCTATTCATACTACGTATGCCCCAAGTGCCTCTGATAACAACGGTATACTAATCTGCCGGTTTGCGTGGTGGGGCTAGGCATATAAATTAATCAAAAATGCACAAAAAAAAAATTTACTCGAGCGCGTCAGATTTTCGGAAGGGGTGTTAAGTAGGCCCCAAGGAAGCTCCCCTTAAAAAAACTGACGATTTCGGCGTGACGATAAGTTACGATGAATTTTTGAAAATGCAAAAAAAATAAGTCTTTTTGAAATACTCGAGCGCGTCAGATTTTCATAGGGGAGGTTTATCTCGGTATCCTGAAAGCATATTTTCTTAATCTGACAAAAATGTTGGTGGGTTCTCTTAATCTGACCGAAAAAGGTTTTTGGGTTTCTTTTTTTTTAATCATCGTTATTTCATATCAATTCTTTTTTAACACCCTCAGTTTTCGAGATATACTCAAAAAACCGGGAGTTTAAGTTTTTATGATGCTTCAAGTCAAAAAGTTTTAACTTTGGACAAAAATGTAAAGAGACCTTTTTTGTGTAAAATAAAATTACCTTTTTTGTGTATATAAACTTTTTTTTTTTTGTAAAATGTATCGTTCGCGACTTATATACTGCAACGCGTTTTTCGGAAGATGAAATGGCTCCTCCAGACTTCCGGTCATGCGGAAACCGGCAGATTTTGTAATTTAGTAAGTTTTAGAAAAAAATAAAAAATAAAAAAATCGCGCTCGAGAATGCCGGATTAACGTTTTTTTTTTTACAAGTTCGCGACCCTATAACTCGGCGGCGTCAAGGACTTATCGTCAGATTAGTTAAATTTAGTCTTATAACACTCACCCCCAAAACACACAAAATCAACCCCCAATATCTTAATCTGACGCGCTCGAGTATTTCAGACTATCGATTTTTTTTTACTAATCTGATCGTCTATCCTAGGCGCGCGTCACTGCATACCTATAGAGCTAAATAGTTTACAAGGTAGTTCTATTAGGTCTAAGGTATCTCTCATATCTTAAACTGCCACGCTCGAGTATTACCGAAAAATCCCCTATTCGCCTCCCTATCTATTAGTTCATATTAAAACCTTTGCATATTCAAGTATTAAATCGGATAATAATCTATACATAGACACTCCATACCGTAATTGGCATAACTTGGTATCTAAGCGCGTATTTTTTTAATACACAAACATGTTAAAATACTCTATACTTATCTATAGGTACTTATATTATAAAGCTGAAGAGTTTGTTAGTTTGTTTGTTTGAACGTGCTAATCTCAGAAACTACTGGTCCGATTTGAAAAATTATTTTGGTGTTAGATAGCCCATTTATCGAGAATAATATCATTACGCTAAGACCAACAGGAGCGGAGCCAGGCGGGTGAAACCTCTATGACCACTATGACTCAATTTTTAAATAGAACCACACAATAGTATTTATTTTAGAACGCTCAAATATTTACTTGCTGGAAAGCACTATAAATATATCTTATTGTCTCAGATAAGTATTATAGTGTTGCACGTCTAGAGTCTAGACAGTGGATGTGACTCATATTTGCTATTACATGCCAACTTGACTACAGTTTGTGGATAAAATTGGCTAAACTACCTTAAACTTTGTAAATTAATCTTTTCAGTTTTATTTTTGCTGTGTATAAATAGATTATATATAACCTTTATACATACACTTCCTGGTGGCGACCCTTAGATGTTTGAGTTTTGAAAGTGTCATTCTCAATTTATGACTAAGTAGTTCAATATCATTTTTTATCTGAAAATAGGCTAATATTCAGTGAAATTTTATATTCTTAGTTCAACAATATAAAAAAATAGCATTTGTTTTATATGGTAATTTTCTAGGAAAACAGGATGTGTTAATAGTATTATCTAGACATAACATTAGTAAATCGATCAGAATTAGGTCATGAATTCAATTTTCCTCTATAAATATATTTAAAATTTCATACTTTCAAGCTTACCAATATTAAATTTAAAAATACAGATTACATCTATATCGTTTATTCATGAAATGTTGAAAAATGAATAAGTAATTTGTAAAAACGTTTAGATAAATTTCACTGCGTTTCACAGCGATTCTATTTCAGATAAATATCCCACGTTTCATTTTATTTATTGTATTCGTGTAAAAACATAAAGTATTTTTCGTGTATTTAGTTTATATTTAGGATTCACTAATTGTTATTTTATGTTAATGTTTATATCCTATTAATGCATTAATTGTAATGAAAAGCAATAAAAGACGAATAAATAATAATATGTGTAACTATATAGGTAAGTATTATGAATTCATTTAAATAGTGGGAAAATTATAGGAATTAAAATGGAATGAAATGAAAATTTTACATGCATTTTAAATAAAAAATCATGTTAAAATGTGTTGGTAAGCGCATAACTCGAGAACAGCTGAACCGATTCTTTTTTATTATATTCCTTGAAATACAAGGATTGATCCTATGGAGAAAACGTAATCATGTACCACGTACGAAGCCGGGGCGGACCATTAGTAACTTATATAATTATGTATGACATAGAACTTATTAAATTGAAATTATGAAATGATTAACTATGTATAATTGCTGTTTATGTGCATTATATGGTTACCTTTGATAATTTCAATCTGTGAACGTGATCGGAATAATTGATTCATGAGCCATGAAAATTGAGCAATGAAATATTTCAGTTGTGGGTTTTAATATCCACCATTTTGAAATATTTGCTTGCATAAAATTATCAATACGGTGTTGATTAGAAATAAACATAGTCATCATACAGAATGAAAATAATATATCCTTAAAATATTCTCAAATGTAATAAATATGAAAGTTTGTGATGAATAATGTACGTATGTTACTCTTCGAAAAAACTACTTGTACCTAAATTATGTAATAAATAAGTGCTTAATTTAAAACAGGCACATTATATGACTTATTTTTCATAAAGTTTATTTATATTGGCGCCAATATCAAAGCTGAAAGCACAGGAAATTACCAATACAGCCAAGTGTGCTTTCATTTAGAACCTGAATAAATCATGACGAATTTATAAATAGTAGATATATTCAGATTGCGTTGTTATTATATTTATATTATAAAGCTGGAGGGTTTGTTTGTTTGTTTGAACGCGCTAATCTCAGGAACTACTGGTCCGATTTAAAAAATTCTTTCGGTGTTAGATAGACTGTTTATCGAGGAAGGCTATAGGCTATATATCGTCACGGTAAGACCAACAGGAGCGGTAAGGCCGCGGGGCACAGCTAGTTTAAAGATAAAATGAAAAAAGTCAAGACATTCTTTATACAATATCTTAATTCAGAACATTTCAAGGAGAAATTTAATAAGCCCTATTCTATTTAAATTTTAATGATTAGAAATAAAAAATAGATTTACATTAATTGATTAAAGGTACATAATTAAAAAATATTCAGTCATGCACCTTCGGGCGTAAAAATTATCTGATTTTAAAAGAAATGCTGCGAATTTACTAGATACCTTTCGCAGAAACGCTGACATCAACCTCGTTATAATAAGAAGGATTATTTCAGTTGTATGGCACTAATACTCTCGTTAGGTTCCTTTTACTGCAAAACCGTATTGAAAAAGTTATTTACTCACATTTTAATTAGATACCTACGATCTGCATCCTATACTTCTGTTTAATTTTAAAACAATGCCATTGATGATTAAATAAATAAAATTTCACCGGATTTAAGAATTAGTGACGATTAATAAAATTCATAAAGTAATTTTTTAATAGGTACGTTTTACTGATAATTACTAATATTTTACTTTAGTAGTAACTATATAGAAATATGTGCTTTTATCTATACTAATATTATAGAGCTGAAGAGTTTGTTTGTTTGTTTGTTGTCCCATTTATCGAGGAAGGCTATATATCATCTCGCTGAGACCAACAGGAGCAGAACACTGCGGGTAAAACCGCGGAGCCCAGCTAGTAATGAATAAACACGACACATAACGCATGCGAGTAATAATACACTGATGTAAATCGTTAATGAAGTTATATGTGTTGTTACAGAAACTCATTAAGGATCAATTATATTCAATAAAACGTTGTTTCTGGTAAGTAAACATCCCTTTCGTTGTAACGATGTATACAAATCCGGAACCATCAATTAAGATTATAATTAAGACACTCACAATCGATCATTTTAGCCACGCCCTGCATATGTTATCAGGTGGAAATTTGTCTGAAGGAATATTCATCAACGCCATAAGATTCTTATTTAAAAAGGCGTAGTACAACGTACCTGTAAAAATAATGATGTATTTAATTCCATTGTTGTTTGACACGAATTTCTCTGAATACAATTCTTCATTAACAAAATAAATAAACTTTTTTCAACTCCTTTTAGTACAGTCCCCAATTGAAATAAAATTCATTTCCGTGGGACTCACCTCCGTCATACGGACTACTGATATCCACTTAATCGGCATGTTTTTCTGAACACAAAAAGTGCGGTAGTCACTTCCTAGGGGTATGGAGGGGGGAGCTATGACGTAGCAAAGGTGGCCGTCGGGCCGTTCTATTGTGCGGTATATCTAGATAACTACTGGACCGATTTACTTAAAAAGGGTGTCAATTGAAAGATAATTAAATAAACATTATTTGATTCTTTAGATTCATTAATGTAAAACTAGTACCAACTGAAATATTTTCAAAAATCCACATTTTATGAAATATATATTTTTTTTAAATGTAAAAATCTCGGTAACCGTTAGAATTATGAGAATTTAGCTTATTATAAAACATATAGCTACTTTTATCACCTTTCTAATGAACCTTAAATAATGACAATCGAGCAGTAAACAACGAAACTACAGCCTATTAATTGAGCGTCGGTAGCGCCAAATTAGCCCTTTTTTGGTATGAATCATCTTGAAATTATCTTTAAATATAATAAAATCGTAGGAAAGTTAAAACTGTACATTGAATATTTGTTTAAAATAATACTTGGGGTGTGATCTACAATATATACCGAAGCCAAAATTATAGTTTTTAGAATTTTTGTCTGTTTGTCTTTATGTCTGTCCGGGCTAAACTCAAAAAGTACTGTATGGATTTACTTCAAATTTGGAACAGAGATAGCTTGAGACATGAGGAAGGTTATAGGGTTCGTTTTATCCCGGAAAGTCCATGGAAACGGGAACTATGCGTGTGTTTCTTTGACTATGCGCCATGCGGGCGAAGCCGCTGGCGGAAAGCTGTGTAAAATAATATAATCATTCTGAATAAAAAGTAGTTAGTTACGTCAATTTTATTTATTTTAATTTCCTGATATGTGAGCAGAAACGTATTACATAGATAGTATTTTCAGTGTTTTTTTTTTCTAATGTGATCAGCATAATAAATAGCATAGGACAGCGCACTTTACTTGGATTAAGTTAAGATTAATTACAAGATTAATAATAATGGTTTTTAGTAAACTCAATACAAGGCTAAAATTTAATAAAAAATGTTTTTATCTAATTATCATCGTCATTATTTTGATCAATATCTTCTACATAATAAGACTGGTTAAAACATTTGTATCGGACGTGGCATATCCCTTCCAAGCACTTTTGTTTCATGTCACTACATACACAACGGGATGAACGGCAACCAGCTTTACATTGTCATGATAATCATCATCATCAGCCCATATACGTTCCCACTGCTGGGACACGGGCCTCCTATGAGGGTACAGGCCATAATCCACCACGCTGGATTACCTACCTAAATTACACAACATGCGTCTCGCCTGCATGTGCTAAGAGCCACCTTCCAGGCATTTTAGTGGCAGAATGCAAACGTAGAAAGACCCACGCTTTCTGAACCCATAGACTCTAGCTGAAAGGTTGAGGACAAAAAACTGTTGCCGATTACTTCATCAGTAAAGTCAGTTTATCGAAGTGACATTATCATGACAATGTAAAGATGGTTGCCGTTTATCCCGTTGTGTATGTAGTGACATGAAACAAAAGTGCTTGGAAGGGATATGCCACGTCCGATACAAATGTTTTAACCAGTCTTATTATGTAGAAGATATTGATCAAAATAATGACGATGGTAATTAGATAAAAAACATTTTTTATTAATTTTTAGCCTTGTATTGAGTTTACTAAAAACCATTATTATTAATATCCAAGTTAAGTGCGCTGTCCTATGCTATTTATTATGCTGATCACATTAGAAATAAAAATAACTACGTTAAAAACAACCAACTTCAAAACGGAAAAGTAAAAAATAAAAAAGATTTGATATTATTAATTACTACATATTATTTAGATGTGCTATTTACTAAAAAGGTTTGATGTCGGTGCACGGGCTTAATACTAAGTGCTTAGTGCTTGGCCCTGACTTCAAACCCATTTAATAAATAGCACATCTAAATAATATGTAGTAATCCGATTCCATCATCAAATCAGATCTATGTCATGATAATATTTTACCTCCTCCTTTTTTTTGAAGTCAGTTAAAAAACACTGAAAATACTATCTATGTAATACGTTTCTGCTCACATATCAGGAAATTAAAATAAATAAAATTGACGTAACTAACTACTTTTTATTCAGAATGATTATATTATTTTACACAGCTTTCCGCCAGCGGCTTCGCCCGCATGGCGCATAGTCAAAGAAACACACGCATAGTTCCCGTTTCCATGGAATTTCCGGGATAAAACGAACCCTTTAACCTTCCTCATGTCTCAAGCTATCTCTGTTCCAAATTTGAAGTAAATCCATACAGTACTTTTTGAGTTTAGCCCGGACAGACATAAAGACAAACAGACAAAAATTCTAAAAACTATAATTTTGGCTTCGGTATATATTGTAGATCACACCCCAAGTATTCTTTTAAACAAATATTCAATGTACAGTTTTAACTTTCCTACGATTTTATTAAATTTAAAGATAATTTCAAGATGATTCATACCAAAAAAGGGCTAATTTGGCGCTACCGACGCTCAATTAATAGGTTGTAGTTTCGTTGTTTACTGCTCGATTGTCATTATTTAAGGTTCATTAGAAAGGTGATAAAAGTAGCTATATGTTTTATAATAAGCTAAATTCTCATAATTCTAACGGTGACCGAGATTTTTACATTAAAAAAAAATATATATTTCATAAAATGTTGATTTTTGAAAATATTTCAGTTGGTACTAGTTTTACATTAATGAATCTAAAGAATCAAATAATGTTTATTTAATTATCTTTCAATTGACACCCTTTTTAAGTAAATCGGTCCAGTAGTTATCTAGATATACCGCACAATAGAACGGCCCGACGGCCACCTTTGCTACGTCATAGCTCCCCCCTCCATACCCCTAGGAAGTGACTACCGCACTTTTTGTGTTCAGAAAAACATGCCGATTAAGTGGATATCAGTAGTCCGTATGACGGAGGTGAGTCCCACGAAAATCTTTATTTGAAGACTTTTTTACAAATGGGTCTCACACTATTTACAAAATATCTTGTCCATATTCTTAGCCTTTATTAACACATATTCTTAGCCCATTTTGCGAAATACTCGAATTATTTGATAATGTTAGAATGACGTGCAATTTTGTAATTATGGGTATTGATGTTAGAGTTTGTAGTAATGACTGAGACTGTGCCAAAACTGGTATTCCATTTAGTTTATGAACTTTTCTCGTTAAAACAGAGACCGCTAGACTTGATAAGATACGACTAGGTCTAGTTTACAAAGAGTTTACATTATTTTTATGTTTTTGTGCTAGCATTACATTTGCTTTTTCTAAAAAAGTATTTGACTCACAGAATTTTTTTCTTTCAATTTCTGATGCTAAAAATGTTATATATACCTATAATGTATAGGATACGTTTTTTTGGGATGAGAAATTTAAATAAGATACTAAATTTTCTTAGCTTTAAACGCACAAATAATGAAATCCACTACTATGAAAATATTAAAGAACGAAATTTAAGTAATAATCTTTATACCTTTAAAATACTTTTTATCATGATATTATGGTTATAAATATTGATTATATGGTATCGAATAATTGCTATAATATTTCGAACATATAACCCAATAACATTTTTAACCGACTTAAAAAAAAAGGAGGAGGTTATCAATTCGGCCGGTATATTTTTTTTTTTATGTATGTACACCGATTACTCCGAGGTTTCTGAACCGATTTACGTGATTCTTTTTTGTTCGATGCGGGATGGTGTCGAATTGGTCCCATAAAAATTTTTAACCGACTTCAAAAAAAAGGAGGAGGTTATCAATTCGGCCGGTATATTTTTTTTTTATGTATGTACACCGATTACTCCGAGGTTTCTGAACCGATTTACGTGATTCTTTTTTTGTTCGATGCGGGATGGTGTCGAATTGGTCTCATAAAAATTTTTTTCGGATAGGCCCAGTAGTTTTTATTTTATGAGCATTTTTGTCTGTACTCCATGACTTAATTGAAATGTAGCAAGTAACTTTGATTCACTTCCCGGTAACCGATTGAGCTGAAATTTTGTATACGTATGTAAATTGGATAGCGATGAAACATTATCATGGCATGGAGCTGATTTGATGATGGAATCGGAAGGTGGCCATAGGAACTCAGTAATATATTGACTCAACTTTATCGAGTTTGGGCTCGTTTGATTCGTGTTGAAAAATACACTAAAAAGTATTAAATAAAAATAACTGCGTTAAAAACAACCGACTTCAAAAACGGGAAAGTAAGAAATAAAAAAGATTTGATATTATTAATTACTACATATTATTTATATGTGCTATTTATTAAATAGGTTTGAAGTCGGTGCCAAACACTAAGCACTTAGTATTAAGCCCGTGCACCGACATCAAACCTTTTTCTGTATAAAAAATAAAACAACGAATATAACACAATAGAATTTTCCTGTAGGCTTTCTACAATTTTACGAAGTAAAAATGTGTGTTTGAGTATTTTAATTACTTCGAAGGTGAATAAAATAACCATAATATATTACAGTACTCCAAAATTAATAATGCGCATGCAGATCTTCGCTAATTATCGTATTTCCAGAAACACCCGAATCACCCCGAATCATTGAATCGTAAGTGCCCTAAACAATGCACTTGCATCTTGCACCTTGTTCGAAAGAAATAGGAGTCAATTCAGAGTCATACACAATCGAAAACAATTCGGGCGATAGGTGACGGTAGCCTGTCAGTCAAAAAATTCAAAAATCCGTCAGTCGTCTTTATATATTGGTGGTGACCGCACGGATTATCTCTGTATGGAATTATATAGAGCTGCTGTTACATACCCTTCTTAGTTTTGTTTCAAAGTTGAATTTTCCGGTAAAATGATTATTTACACGGGTAGCAGATTGTAGTGGGGAAAGTGAAAATTAATAGGAGCATAATGAAAGTTCTGATCATTCTACGATATCAGAAATAGAGATAATCCCTGATTCTGTAAATCCTTTGGACTGAGATTTTAATGATTAGATTTCACAATTTAAATGTAAACCAGTGTTTGAAAATCATTTTTTTTAAATATAAACTTTGTCTTATTTTAACCTTCCATACATCCATCATAACGCCAGCTTCAGTAAGACACTTTAATAGTTCTAAGTATAGAATTTTCCAAGTAAATCAATAAAATCGCAATCGTGTGGTTTATCCTCGCTATTAACTTACATTGAATTATCGAAACAAATTTCGTTACTTATCTCTTTTACCATAAAATCACAATAAAACTCATAATTCTAATAAACTATGCATGAAGAAAATACATTTAACCACTCTATATACATATCGTCTTCGGAGGCTCGGGGAATATGACAGTTGCGGAACAGTGACGAATCTTTCTATGCGCATTATCAGTTTGGGAGTACTGTACATGACAGTTAACTTTTAAAGTGTGTGAAATTGTCTGCATTAGCAAAAGGGCAGCTTGGTTACAATCATCTAGAATCTAGATTGTAAAAAAGATATAAGCTTTATAATGTTTGGCTTATTTAAAAAATAAATGCAAGTTAAATTAAATCACCCAAGTTATGAATATAATGTATTTTTAATTACCGTAACTCGTACAGAAAAGATGCATTTATTAAATTGATGAAGAAATTACCTAAATAATTAAAATAAAATAATTTATGTACACCATCCTTACACACGTAATCACAAGCACTATTTCTCTTTGTTTTTGCCTCAACAAAACATCCTTATGTAACCAATTAATGAAAATTAGTAAAGGTTTCTTTGTCTTTCTCTCACAATATAGTATTACCTTATTTATAAAAAGCTAGATCACGTTAATTATGATTTAATTCTATCAATTATTATTAGAAACATTTTGTTATAAATATCTTCTTAATTATTTATTATCAATTAAGTCAAACTCAACATCCAATTTATGAAACAAATAAAATTGTTACTTTCCCGAAAGTTTCTGTTCTGCATATTCTTGAACACTAAGAAAAGCATCGATTACCCTCGGAATTTTATTAAATTATAAGAGAAATTTCATAATAAACGGGAGCTTTCATCGTTAAAATTTAATTTGCAATGCCATAGTCGAACAATGTCTGTTTAATATATTACTTAGCTTGGTTTGGAAGAACGCCAGCAAAGCAAAACACTTTACGCCTGTTGTTTTATTTAGGTACAGCCTAAATAAAGTTACAAAAAAAATATAAAATACCGTCTTGTCATAGTCAGGAAAAAATAATACAATTAACAACTGCTTTTCGCTTCTCAGTAAGAGCTTCAGCAGTATGAACATTGAACATGTATAAAAGTAGTTTCTAGCTCAAAACGATTATATTAAATAATTAATTATTACTAGCAATTCTAGCGCGGTTTCATTCCAATTTTTTTAGAAAATTTAACAAATTATATTATACTAACACATTCCTCAATAACCATTATTTCTTTAGAAAAAATCTCATCAAAATCCGATGCGTAGTTTTAAAGATCAAGCATACATAGGGACGAAGAGACAGCGACAGCAATGACTTTTGTATACTATGTAGTGATTAAAGCATCTCTCAGAAAATACACAGTAGACAATGTTGCGTTAGTAATCGATAAATTCATTCGTTAAAATTCTAATAAAGATTTTTCAACAAAGCCCTTAGTGTGATATTTGGGTATAATGAACCAAATACGTGGAATTTTCTTCATGGAAAATTATTGAGTCCTTATTACTTTTTCAATACATATCTATATTATATTATAATCTGTATGAGAAGTCTCTCTATCAAAACCACAGCATTTCATCAGACTAACAAAAACTCTATAAAGTTATATAGTTAACTCTCTTTAATTACCTACCCATGCACACCCACCTAATTATAAATATCATTATAATGCAATTTTATGATATTAATCATTTCCATACCTTTATTAAAATTAGATTTTTAGCCTGTGTCTAAAAATATGTATTTACGCCTACTAAGCCAGTTCTGTTCGCCAGGTCCTCTACATAACTGTAGTTTTTTTTACGTTTGCGGTCGTATTTGGGAAGTATATTATAATGTAGTAATCAATACTTGCAAGTAGAATATAGTATAAGTTTTGAAGTGAATTTATTAATTGAAAAGTATTAATTTTAAAACAGCCTAGTAAATTAATTGCATACTTTGTTTCAAGCCTAATTGGTACCTTCACATTACAACGTAGAGCCTATAGTTCGATTTAATGACGAGCATAGAGCCGAATGCATTGATACATGTATATTTTGAAAATTTTAATCCCCAGATTTGCTATTATAAAATATATTATATGAAACGTTATAAACATCATACAATATTAGTTTCTAGAGCAACGCAAAGATACGTATAAAGTTTATCTTAAGTAAGGACGCTGTATTCACGTCTTTACAGGCCGGGTCAAGTATGGATAGCACGATTTACACAGGTGGGGTGAGCTTTGATATTGTGCCTGGCTAGCCAATGAAATGACTACTAACTTTATATTATTAAAGTGAAAACTTTTTTGACCGCGTTGAATGTTTGGCCTGGATAGGTGCTGTATACTATGACTAATTTTTTAAGTGATGTTTAGCCTGTATACCAATTAATATATTACTAACTTTAACTTTTAACTAGGACTAAAACTGTAGTAGACATTCATCTACTACACTTCCTTACGAAGCTCCTTTGAATCATCATTAAACACAGAAATTATTTACCAACGGTTGAAATCAGTCTCTACCAAGTAGAGCTTGTAAAATGTTTTTTTTTTTTTTAATTTTTATTAACAATCATAAAGACAAATTTGTAGACAAATGAAATATTAGTACCATATAACTGTCAGGTAGCATTTTAGCAAACACATTTTATGGATTTACATCTTCCATATTATATTAATCAATAATGCTCTTATATTCTGCTTTGACTATTTCTTTATATAAATATTTATCAAATTGCTATCTAGTCTAAACAATATTTATTTACTATAAAAATTGAATAGCGAACGTAGTCTATTTTCTCCCTTCAGACTAGTAAATATGCACCCTAAAATATAGTCAAAGAGATGACTACTAAAATCATATCTAGAAATAAAAAAGCCTTTTACAGTAAACGTTAGTTATAATATTATAAATATTTCCGACGCGTATTAACGCGAATATTAATTTGCAGATATAATTAAGAATAAACAAAGGATGTGGGTAGGGTTAGAAATATTAGATTTGGCACATATTCTCAAATGCGTAGTAAAATTAAATTGTATACCTACCGCATTAACTCTAACGACCACTGAAAGTTGGTCATAAAATTTAATCTGTGTCTTTTACCATTAAATTATAGTGAATAGCCATAATCATTAGGAGCGATTTGAATAATAATAGCTTGATTTCATAATTTCTCTTTCAGTACGGATAATTTAAATATTTGGAAGTGCCATCCTTAAATAAAAACAGTATCAATTTACCCATGAAGAGTTTCAGAATACTTCAAGTGCCTATCATTTTATTACAGTTGATTTGTAACTTTTTAATATAAATCTAACTTTTCAAGTCAAACTTTTCAGTATAATATTTTAAAGTTTCATAAAATGTTACAAACTATACTTCGGCTCTATTCACGAGGGTGCATAGGGCTGCCAACTTACTATAATCTACTTCAATGGGAATAAAATAAATAAAATATTTTATTCATTTTTAGAGTTATAATACTCATAAGTATTGTATTACTTAAATAATATTTTTAATAAAAAATATCCGAATTCATTATCATTATTTCAGAAAAAGGCTGGCGTAATTTTAAAATTTTTAATTAGGGAATACTTTCTAAAGCGATCGATAATTATTTTGTGTTTACAAAAAAATAGCTAAAATGTTGTTTGTTCATCCCTATATTGTACGGGAAATCTTTACTCAGTACATAGCCGCCCAGTTTCATCGCAAAGCTCAGAACGTGCTCGTATTGATATTTGTATGAACTATATCGAAAGGATACTATTTTACTGTTACTGGGACAGAATTATGCAAGAATATCTGCAGAAACTTCATGATAAAGACAAACAGTATTATTTATAATGGATCTTTAGAAGTAACGACCTATATTTTCTGCAAAACCTCTTCTACAATACTTTTATGAGTAAACTTTAATGTTCAAATTGTGTTATATCATACTTAACGAATATTACAGTGTAAAAACCTTTTAATATGATATCAGCCACATTTCTGTAATGTTTCATTGTGTGCTAGAGCTGTTTTTTTATGATTTAGCGATGGATAAATATCGTTCGTTAAATCATAGTATCGTTCTTTAAATACCTACGCTTATTTAATGTTCATCAAAAACATATATTTTAATTATTTTCATTGCATTTAAAACGTTGTCTTTTATTTGCTTGTATGTTGTTATTATGCTCTAAACAAAATTTTAATATAGAAAATTGTAATTTATTGGTGAGGACCAAATCTCATCCCTTATTTGTAATTAAAATACAAGATATAATCACGGTGTATATGTTGCAGTCAGAATTCAAAGGTCAAAGATACTTTTGAGTGCAAAAATCAGTTAAAAACTTTAGTTACTATAAGGGCGTCGCGTCGGTCAAAAACGTTTTTGACTGATTTTTCTAATCAAAAGTAGCTTTGACCGGCAATGAGTTTGACTGTACCATATATAAATGAAATATGCACGTTTTATGTACGTTAAATCTTTCATAAAGCTTATGAAAGAATTTGTATTTATTCAATGAGATTGTTTGTGCATTCATATGATTTCTGTAACTGAATTGCATTGAAAGTAATAGATGAGTTTGAATACGTTCTAGAGAAAATTAATGCTTAGCTAATGAATGAGGAAAATTTGTATAGGCTCATGTACGGTTTATACATTAATGTAACGAAGAATATAAACCTACTAACTATCCGTCTTTGCCCGCCTTTTTAAAGAAAAACCCGCATAATTCCCGTTCCCGTGGGATTTCCGGGATAAAACCTATACTATGTGTTAATCCAATATACGTTTACTATAATATGTGTTCTAAATTTCATTGTAATCTGCTCAGTAGTATTTGCGTGAAAGAGTAACAAACATACATACGCATACACATACATCCATCCTCACAAACTTTCGCATATATCATATTACTAGGATAGAATAGGACATTAGATTCGATTACAAAATGAAATTGAATAAACATACAAAACGTTAGTAATTTTGTAATTTAGAACATTAAGAACAAAATTATCAACAACCTAAAAATGGTATTATAATTCGACACGTGTACAAAATTTTAAATAAATCGATAGATTTTATGTGGGTGCCTCAGACAATATATTATAACACTAGCGGTCCGCCCCGGCTTCGCCCGTGGTACCTACATGTTTAAACTATCCTATCTCTCAAGTTGGATCGAACTGCACATGGTGTGCGAATTTTATTATAATCGGTTAAGTGGTTTAGGAGTCCATTGAGGACAAACATTGTGACAAGAGATTTATATACATATATTAAGATATTATATGGTATAGATTTGTACGTTCTGTGTTGCCTACGCCTATTTCTTTACTACAAACGTATTATACATAAGTAAAGTAAATAATATAATAAAATATATTGAATGATAGAGCACAGAACTGCCTAAAATAAAAAATAAACCATAGAATATGAAATACTTTTACTTAACCCCGCAAGAAACAAAACTCAACTATAGATAAGGCCTCATTAAGCACATATCAAGCTTCATACCGATTAGTACATACTATAATGACGATCAAGAACAGAACAATTTAGCTAATAACCTCGTTATTCATGCATAAGCTTTAAGTACGTATTGATCATGGTTGAGAAACAATCTACTTGTTCAATTAGAACGTATATTGTAGCAATAATATTAATTATACAGCTTGTTTCCATAATGTGATGGGAATTAATGGAACCAATGAAGATTCAGATATATGACGTAAAGGAAGTGTGACGTGATTACATTCGAATTAGAATAATTATATTTAAAAGACAAATAGTGTTACTATGTATGCTGCTCATTTACTGAAAGAAAAGATTATGCTTTTCAGTTGGAAATTACTAGTTGTTTGAAAATGACTCATCTGAAATTCAAAACCTGAATCAAGGCTTGAAAACGTACAGTATCTATACAAAATAAACTAAACCGACTAGGTATATGCATTATAACAATAACATGAATATATTTTTTCTCGCTAACTATTTACCCATTGTATAACTTCTGACACCCATAATTACAGTCTACCAGTGGAGGCATTTTAATTATAAATGTAATTTACAAGCCGCATACAAATGACTACAATAGCTCATTTTAAAATTACATATAAGCTAATGAAAAACTCTATGAACAAACAGAAAATAAAACACCACTCCATTTTAAAATCGTTTTTTTCCCAGCTCCATAAAGGAACGAGTGAATACTATTGAATAAAAAATACATTTACACCTGACCTTTTCATTTTATCTCTTTGAAATTCAAAATTAACACCCCGAGCTGAACGCTATTATACAAAACGTATACAGACACAATTACATGTTCTTTAATTCTATGAACATTTGTACGTCGTTTTAAAACGTGTTTTGAAAGGAATTTTAACTCTCCTATTTGCGTCGTACTTTTCAGATCGAGGTTCGATATTTTATGGAGAACTAAAAAGTTTTCAGTTTTACTATTGTATGTTTAAAAAGTATATAATATTACTTTTATCATTTTAACTATCTAATCAACTTACCTGCACATTTATTATCTAATTGTTTTAAGTATATACACATATTTTGATATGGTATGCACATTTGGAAGATGTTGTTAAAACATTTTTCAAAGTAAACTTACTTGATATTGATATGTACGAGTGTCGAGTACGAGCCAATAAATTGTACTCGTTAGTTCTTAGCTATAACCAACCATAAAATCCTCTGCTCATTTAAATACTTTGTAGCAAGCGTGCAACTATTTCACTTCTTATAGCGAAATTATACTGCTACTTATTGCATTCGTCATTGCGTTTTCTATTTATAGTTTTAAATGCAAAGATAAAAGCAAAAGAAAGACGCAATAACAATTGAATATGTCATTACGAAAACTAGGACAATTGTTTTAACGATACTCCGTATAAGCACACCCCGGACACTCCATACAAAATTATCGTTTTGACAGTCACACTGTAGAGACTGCAAATGTGTGGGTTAACGCTTTATGGTTGGCACATTTTTGACTAGCGTAAAAAAAATTCGCGTTTTTCTGATGAAATACATCCGTAAACAGCACAATATCTAACCATTTTCTACGAAAAACGATAATCACAAATCCAAAATAATAAAATTACTTTAAGTCAATTTGATTAATGTTGTCAATCTTCGTTGCGTATCGTCCCTGTAGAAAAATGTGGACCATTTTTAGACTGATCGTGCGGGGTGAGGTAAGTGTTTAATTTTGGCGGGAGGCGGAGAGTGTCCGTTCTGTAGCGTTTAGCTACTATTATGTATTCTGTGGTATAAGTAAATCTATGTATATTACAGAAGGTATGGAGAAATACAGAAACTCACGCACAAACACTAACGCTAAAAACATTAAAACCTTTTTACATTAATAATTCCATTCCATTGTAAATTTTCTTATAAACAATTTTCTGTATACGGCTGCAATTATACTGTTTCATGATTTATCTTCCAATTTCAGTAGTAGATATTGTGTACCATGTACATATATTGGTACTTAAGAAGTTCATTTAAACTTAACTATAAAATAGGATAATCGCTTCCCACCCTGTCAACGTACAAGCTAATATTACATTAGGTGAAGACAGAATAAGCCAATAAAACGATGTTCGTTAATAATTCAATGTGATCTTCCAGACCTCGGATATCCAGAAACTTCGATAGCACTAGCCAGGAACTGTTTACACGAACTTATTAAATATTTAAGTTCGAGCAGATTTCTTTGAGAATAAATTATGAAGCGATAGAAAGCACCGATAAGCCGTAGCAATGATTTAAGATTTTATTTTCTTGTAGCTTTATGAGGAAATCGGTTCGCTTCGCAAAAACATCGATGACCCAGTTATATCTTTTCTTTATTCTTCTCTTCTTTTTGAAATGTTACAATTTATGAGTTTATCTATTGACTTATTGGAAAGCAGCTTTGTTAAGGTAAATTGTGAAATTTCTTTAGAATTTCCATTTTCAATATAATCGGAGGGCTAATAAATAAAATGCTAAGAATATACAGGTTAAAATCAGAACAAAAGCTTGTGCTAATAATAATGAATGAATCTTTACTAAAATGGCAATTGTTCGCATGCCATCTGTCATTTAACTACGTGATACCACAGACTAATAATAATATACTACGTATACAAGTGATACTAATTGGCTACATGTTTCGTTATTGACGCGGGAAATATTATAGCCTCTATAATTTTGAAATAGATTACACATCTTTTAGAGGTATTTATATTATGTATAAAATAGAATTATATACCTTAAGCTTAATTCATAAAAAATTTATTAATAGTTCCATGTTTTATATTTTCTTAACAAGCACTCTATAATGTTATACTATAGTCTGCAAATAATTAATATAATCAGTTTTAGGCTTGCGAAATTTTATTTCAGTTAATAAAACATGTTAAAAAAACGCTTCAACACAATTCTCCGAATTCCAATTACATATTATGAAAACAAACTTATCATATATCATAAGAATTATGTCCATGTATTTTTGTCAATATATAGTCACAAAGCTGGACTCCAGAGGTCTCCCTGTGATCAAATAATTTACCGATAAGACCGCTTCAAAATTAATTTAATCAAGCCTCATGTCTCTTGATCGTTAATTGGAATAGCTCATGAAAATGCAATTCACTTAGATGAAAATTTAATTACTAATAATATGTATTTCTATAGGTACTGTATATTATAAGTACTGCTTCGATAATATTGACGATATTTCACTCAACTTTTAGTTACCTTGTTATTTCAGTGCATCTTAAAGTAACTGTTATATTAACACTAGGTTTAAATTATCAAGAATTTTTAGTTACTAAACGCAAATAAAAGATTTTTATATTGGTACAATTCAAATACAGTAATAGAATTTCTTACGTCTGTATTAATTACTTATGTCTGTGCTGAATTGCATGCCTTTCTTGAATCACATGCGTGAAGTAAAATATATTTTACGCGTACCATTTTTGGACTTACGTTTTGTTTCTAAGCTGTAAAGGGAATTTTAAAATTGGCAAAATAAAAGCAACAGGTACATTGAAGATGTCTATATCCGAAGTGTCTCGCCATATAGCTTCTGCTGTAGTACAACCGAAAGAAGACTCTATATTTCACTTTAAACAAAAAAAGATCAAACAATATACTATTTTTTATCCTGCAATCACCCCTTTTATCTTAAAATAAATGCACAACTATTAGTGTTTAACATAAATTTCGCATTTACCTCAAGAATTTTAAAATTATATCAAGTTTTAATGTTAAAACGCTGTTATTCTTTGAGTGCACCTCCTTGAAATTATTTTTATTTCGCTGCAGTCAGTGAAAAAGGCTATATGATTTAGTGTTCCTAATTTTGCACCACAATAAAGTTTCATCAAACTAAACATCATTATTTATAGACATACGAACATAATAAAAGCATATTATTGCTATTACACGGAACACAGCGCAAAGTTGATTTACACAAAAAATTCCGTACCGCATATTACGAATAAATATGAGCTACCAACGTGTAAAATTATTCGTAATAACATCTTATAAAGTATTTGCAACATCGTTGATAGCGCAATTTCCGAACGGAAATAGCATTAGGCTGAAGATACATTCCAACACATTGCATATAATTTACGACTTTCCTAACTATCATAGCATAGGTATATTTTATAGTGTATTGTGAACAGTTTTATGTGAAGTTTATTGGGAGAATATTTTATATTTTTAATTTAGTCATAAATAATAATTTACATTACATAGTTCATAATGTACGTTGATAGCCATATTCTTACACTTCACTATAATAAATATGATAATTTTATGTATGTGAATGATATAGTTATTCGGAATCGATATGAGATGATAGCGTTTGTTGCGTTTGTTTGCTGAAGTCTTGAAAACCTTTTCCGATTATACCGACCGTCTAAACGGGGCAATCCAGATAGTTCCATCTGTTAGCATTGCCATTCTCGATCCTATAATATAGAGCTTAATAAACGGCTTGCAAAGCCAACTTTAATATGCGTTTCATGAAATTAGCATTCATATTATGATATTAATATTTACTTTTTCATACATTTGGCGGTGACCTGGTTTCGATGTTTGAAATAGCAATATATTATATTCATTTTCGCATCGCATTTGCATTTTAAATATTAATTGTTAATTCACATGGTCTTTACCTTTTAGCTGCTATCTACTCAACCAAACGTTTCATTTTTTATTCACTACTCAGTTCTTTACATTTTACTACGTCTAATAATTAATAATTTATCTAACAGGCTTAAAGGCAGGCACCTTGGCACGGCTCAGCACTCATGTCACATAATATCATATCATCATTTTTTGTACATGCTCATGTAATTTTATGGAGTGTCTTATTAAACTTCTGGGCTCGGGCTTCGATTGCCTGGTTTCCATCATTTGTCGAGTGATGCTAGAGTCAGGTCAAGAAAAACTAAAAATCGGGTAGGTTATGGTGTTGAAATTATTCATCTCGGTCTCTCATACCATCGGAATATGAGTGTTATAGAAAAGGAAGTGTTCCTTTGTTTTAGCTCATGTTTATACATTATAATTAATGTTATACGCAGCTAGCTAGTTAATATAGAATATGGGGAACTATTTTTAACGCAGAAGTATTTTTATATCAATTCGAACTGCATGAACCAAAACCTAATCCTTAGAAATAATATAATAAAAATATATTCTACAGTAAAGTAGAACATAGTGGTCAATATTATGTTGTGTTTCAAACTGCGGATTTGTCACGTCGTAAACACTTCTCTAGTGGCGAGAGGCTTAAAGCAGTTAATATTTTATGTTAGAACGTATAACATTGTTTTACGTACTATATCCTAAGTTTAATATTATAAATGCGAAAACTCTGTCAGTCTTTTCTACACGCCTAAACTACTGAACCAATTTGGATGAAATTTGGTTTAATCTCGGAAATTACTAGGGATCGGGAACTATGCGGATTTTCCTTTAACGCGGGCGAAGCCGCCGCGGCCGGCAGAAAGTACCACAATAAATCTAGAACTGATATAACATTACAAACATAATGTAATAGGTAATACATTTGAAAAAACAATGCAAAATTGATATTTAAACTATAATATTGCTGTGAAATATTAGGATTTATTCCATTATGCTTTCAACTGAAAGAAATATTTAATCAAAAGATTTGCGTCGGGTCCTTTTTAGAAACGTAAACGCTAGATAATCATCTCTAAATAAACCATTTTATTTAAATGAATAACTTTTGAATTTAATAAAATAAAATTGACTTTACGATGATTAATCAGAAAAGAGAAAATAAAAACGCCTTGTTTTTGAAAGAATTTCATTTCTAACGGTTATTTGTGTCGTATAATTTGAATTACTTTTTAAAAAGAGAAATCCCGATCTTGTAATAACTCATTATAATTTTATAGTATTTTATTAAATTCGATGCCACAGATAATATTATATACTATGGTTTAAGACTTATGCGCTAAACATACTTACAATACTTATTTGCATGATAAAAATAAATTATATTACATACATACAAAATTTAAATTATTCAGATGCGTGAAAATAGTTTGACCATATCTATTAATCGAAGGGGCGTAGATTATACGTCCCGTATTTATATACCAAGATAAAACTTAATATTTTTTAGATTAAACATAATATTCTATTTGTAAATAAATAAAGACAAATCCATTTTTCATCTTTTCCTTAGCCAGATACAAAAAGGTTACGGTAAATAGATGATAACAATTTATTATATTACTAGCGGTCCGCCCCGGCTTCGCCCGTGGTACATATTTACGTTTTCTCTACATAAGAACCATCCTCGTACTTCAAGGAATATAATAAAAAAAGAATTATCGAAATCGGTTCAGCCGTTCACACGTGATGCCGTGACAACGCGAAACGGGTGCGGACCCGCCGCCGCCTTTAGCTCCCGCCGCGAAGCGCGTCGAACGCGGCAACTGATACACAAAAATAATCCTTATGGCTGCCATTGAATGGCTGCATGATTCTGTATTCACGCGCGATGACTTATAGCGTATTTCATGTATAACTTTGGTGTTTCTACACCGATTTACATGATTCTTTTTTTATTGAATATGTAATAATGTTAACTTTTTTAATTAGGGATGAGTGAGAGTGTTGTAAACGTAAGAGTAGACAAATATAATCAGAAAGCTTCGAATTGCTAAGCTATTGAAGTTTCACGTGTTATTGTGAGTCAATTTTAAAAGATAGACATATGCTGTCTAGGAATTTATTTTTATATAATAATAATAATTTAAGAACATTTGTGTCGTACATGATTTCTATGTAGCTTTAACCATTAAGGCTGCACACGCGACGGAAGCTTAAAAAACGGAGTAACTTCTCCCGTTTTCCCAATATTTCCCTTCACTGCTCTGCTCATATTGATCGTAGCGTAATAAAAAGTATACTATAACCTGCCCAGGAGAATGAAGAATAATTGTGCCAAATTTCGTTAAAATCCGTCGTGTAGTTTTTGTTTCTATAACGAATATACAGACAGACAGACAGACAGACAGACAGACAAAAATTTTACTAATTGCATTTTTGGCATCAGTAGCGATCCCTTATCACCCCTTCATAGTTTTTTTTTAAATATATTTCATGTACAGAATTGGCCTCTCTACAGATTTATTATAAGTATAGATATTTATATTATCCCATGATCAATGACGTAAAATATTATTATTTAATGTATTATTTAGGTACCTATATAACAAAAAATTGAGAAAATCTACCTACAAAATACTTGATAATATTAACAATGATACTCTACTTTTGTCAAGCTGGTTTCAAAAGCTTAACAATAACGTTAAATCTATCTTCAAAATATTAAAACCCGTAAAGGATTTCGGGGAACAAAGGATTGCAAATAAATAGCTAAGCTTAAATTGACTCGAAATGCTTAATTCCTTCAGAGGCTGTCTAAAAATGACCAAAGCGGAAGGTTGAAGGAGCGAAAAATAGGCACTGAATCTCTGTCATTACAAATAATAAGCAGATAGAATCCACGAAAGCCTCATTTCAGTTTAATTAATTCGTGAAAACGTTCATTATTTTTCGGGAACTGTGTTTTAAAGATAATCGCGACCTTAGGCTTTTATTCTTCTTAAATTATACAAATGACTGTGTAAGTATATCAATTATTTTTTAACCTGAAAACATTATTTCCACCTTTTGTTACTTCGTATGTCAACATTCACAATACAATGCTTACGCTTGAATATTTTTTCAATAGCTTGACGCGAAACTGTATAAAACGTTTGCAACGAAATATTATATTTTTCTACATGAATGAATATTCATGTCCTGTAAACAACAGCGTTTTCTATAAGGCATTTACTTTTAAATTGAAAATATCAATAGGTAAATGATATTTAAGCTAAGCAATCAGCGTCAAGAGGATTGTCATTCACTCAGTCAGTATTAAAAACATTTTAATGCTATATAGTTAGTTTTTCACCAACGAAAAAATGCATGAAATTTACAATTGGAAAATTACATAATAGGTACTATATTTTGATCGTTGCCAATTTCGAAGCAAATACAATACAATCCACTAATAACTTCATAGAATATTCGCCAGGATTCATGTATGTGGAATTGACAGTAAAGTTTTTA
>CAJQZM010037156.1:31304-46524 GCA_907164665.1 Colias nastes | reverse complement strand
AACCCCTTTGAAGGATCACGTCGAATTACCAGTCACCCTGTATAATTTTTCGTTGCGTTAAAAGCCGATTAAAAGACATGATTATAATAATAAACTTAGAACTTGCTCTGACTTCATAGAGTAAAGAAAGTGTCGTATTTGTTTATCTTTAATACTTTCTCGTATTCCCCTCATCCATCTTTTGTAAACCTTATAGTTACAAAACATAAGGAAAAAAAATAAACGCTTGACGCAATATTTCTTCGTATATTTCCAAAGCCAGCTTTTTCCACGATGCAGCTTTGTACGCACAAGGGACATAAAACCGGGATTTTGCGGCATCTTATACTTATAATATTGTTATGTATATCGCTTTGCTTTCTTTAACCCTAGAACCACAACATTGGGTCATGGGTGACCCCACGCACACGTATTTTTATTTTAATTTAGCGAGTTTTGCACCTACAACATTGTGCATCTAGGTACCTTCCGTAATTGGTAATCAGTGGCCCGTGACGCATGGTGGGGTGCGCACGCCCATTAGGTTCGGAGATATTGCAGTTTGGGGTCGCCCGCGACCCGTGTTGTGGTTATCGAAACTATTTTTTTGTGATTAGCTGTTGTGTGATTTCACGTTTATTTCACGAATAGTCTTTCAATATGGCCTCAACGTCACGAGCCCTTGAAAGTAATGAATTTGAGCAACTTTTGGAGGAATATGAAGGTGAAACCTCCAGTTTTTTGGACGAAGATGGATCTGAAACTGCAGAAAATGAAGATGATTTGTTTGATGTTGAATCTGGATCAGATGATGATGATGATGTTCTTCTGTCTGATTTCTGTATGGGAAAAAATGGTTATACTTGACGAAGAACTCCGTTCACCGTTCCTAATACACGCACTGCAAGTAGAAACATCGTGATAAATCAACCTGGTCCTAAAGGTATCGCACGCGACGCAAAAACCGAGTTAGAAGCGTGGAAGCTATTTTTTCCAGACTTAATATTGGATATTATTGTGATGCATACCAATGCACAAATTGACAGACTTTCTGAAACCATAAAAGAAAATCATTCTAAGACAACAGTAAGAAAAACACGAAGGTGGCCGCTAAGATTTTTCTACGGCATGCTTGATGCTCAAACTCAAACTCAAACTCAAACATTTATTTATTCAATTAGACTTCTTCGAGAAGCACTTTTGAAACGTCAATACATATTTTTAACATTTACCACCGATTCGGAAAGCAGTATCTATGGAGAAGAATCGGCAAGAAACTCCATAGTTGCTCTTTTAAATCATTTCAGTATTACAATTTAATTTTACAAAATATGTAAGTAACTGTACGTATATATCATAATATGCCAAAGAACTGTCCTGTGGTTTTTACGCGACAACCCTCCATGGGTTTTTATCTTCCATATATTCCTTAATGCTGTAATAGGCTCTCTGAACTAATACGTTTTTTACATAATTTTTAAATTTAGCACTACTAAACTCTTTAATACTATGAGGAATTCTGTTGTAAAAAAGTATACCTTGGCCCATAAATGAATTTTTAACTTTAGCTAACCGGTAAAATGGCATTTCAATTTTATTTCGGTTCCTTGTGCCATAACGGTGTCTATCTCCTACTCTTGTGTGTAAGTCTGCGTTTTTGTGTACATATAAAATATTATTAAATATATACTGTGATGGTACTGTGAGGATACCAGTATTCTTAAAGAGATCTCTTAGTGAGTCCCTAGCACGTAAATTATATATAGAGCGTATGGCTCTTTTCTGTAGTATAAATATAGTTTCTATATCTGCAGCCCTGCCCCATAGCAGAATTCCATAGGACATAATGCTATGAAAGTAGCTAAAATAAACCAATCTAGCCGTGTCTTCATCGGTGAGATGCCTTATTCTTCGAACTGCATATGCAGCTGAACTAAGCTTAGCAGCGGTGGTGGCAACATGCGCCCCCCATTGTAGCTTCTCATCTAGTGTCAAACCAAGAAAAACAGTAGAATCAACAGGGTATAATACCTCCCCGTTTAAAATAATATCCCTTTTCACCTTTTTTACATTTGGAAGGATAAATTCTACACAATTTGTTTTTTTTGCATTTAATAATAAATTATTAGCAGTGAACCAATTGGATATGCGTAAAAGAGCAGAGTTTACTTCGTCAACATTTGTGTCATGTCTATCCACATTAAATATTAATGAGGTATCATCTGCAAACAGTACTATTTCACACATATCCTGCAAATAATAAGGTAGGTCATTAATATATACTAAGAACAAAAACGGTCCTAAGATAGATCCCTGCGGAACACCTATGTTAATCGGCGCACCGCGAGATTTCTCTCCATTAACAACAACGGTTTGTACCCTGTTCTGAAGATATGAAGCTATGAGGTCCTGAGATAAACCTTTAATACCATAAAAATTTAGTTTCCGTAATAGAGTGGTATGTTCTACACAGTCAAAAGCCTTAGAAAGGTCGCAGAATATCCCCAAAGCATTCTTTGAATTTTCCCATGCTTTATATATATGTGACAAAAGAGCTATTCCAGCATCAGTGGTAGAGCGCCCCTTTGTGAAACCAAACTGTTTGGCGTGCAGTAAACCATTTGATACAAAATGACTACATAATTGGTTTAAAATTAATTTCTCGAAGACTTTGCTCAAAGTTGGTAAAATGGAAATTGGCCTATAGTTATTACAGTCTTCTTGGTCACCACTTTTAAATAAAGGAATAACTTTACTTAACTTTAATAAATCAGGGAATATACCACAGTCACAACATTGATTAAATATAAACGCTAAGTGGTTGGCAATGTTTTCTATAATATTATTTACTAGATTTACAGACATTCCCCAGAGATCACATGTTTTTTTTAAGTTTAATGTTTTAAAAGTTTTAACAATTTCCTCTGCAGTCACATGTCGCAATTCAAATAATACATTACACTCAGCAACATGGTCCCTCAAGTAGGACTCCGCAAGCGCTGATGACGAATTTAATTTTTCGGTAATACTAGCAGGGACACTACTAAAAAAATCTTCAAAAGCAAGCGCAACATCAGCACTTTTGTCAATGACCCTACCAGCATTAACTAGTTTTATGGTACTATTTGATTGGCTTTTGCCCATTTCACCATTAATAATTGCCCAAACCGTTTTAACTTTGTTATCAGAGTTGCGTATTTTATCTCTGACATACAAGCACTTGGCAGTGAAACAAACTTTTTTAAAAGTTTTTGAATAATTTCTAACATAACTAAGAAATGCCAAGTCTTTGTTATATTGCTTCATGCCATATAACTCATATAAAACGTTCCTGCATCTGTGTATACTAGGTGTTGCCCATTGGCTAAATGGTAAATCCTTGGTAATACTTAAAGATTTAACTTTAAAGATTTTTTCAAACTCATTATGAATTAAATTAAAGAGATTTGTAAACATTTCACAAGGATTATTATGAAAGGATTGATCATTCAGGCCAGGCAATTTATTATTAATATTATCTCTAAATTTATGAATGCCTTTTTTAGTTATAGGCCTAACATTAATTCTTTTAAATGTAGGTATGCAATCCCATTCAAAAACTACTTTCTGGCCACAGTGGTCCGAAGTCAGTGTATTGAGAATATTTTTTTCTAAAAAGTTACAATCACAGTAAACATTATCAATACAAGTTGCAGAACTAGGTGTAATTCGTGTGGGTTCATCAAAAAGTTTATGTAAATTAAATGATTGAAATAAATTAACTATTCGTGTTGCCATTTGTGTGTGTGAAAGTAAATCAATATTAAAGTCTCCACATACTATAACCTTCTTTTCACTTCTGCTCAAACGCTTTAATATTTCTTCCATGACTGTCTCAAACATATTATAGTCACTGGAAGGAGGCCTATAAACGCAAACAATAATGTAACGCTCAAGTTCAACACAGGACAGTTCAATGGTGCGTTCTACAGAAAGGCTAACAATGTCAGTTCGTTCCTTGCATTTTAAACTATTGTGTACAAAAATAAGAGAACCTCCATGAATAGCATTTGTCCTAAAGTATATACTTTTTAATTTATAATTATCAATATTTATTAACAACTGACATTGTTTAAGCCAATGTTCTGTTACACAAAATATTTTAATTCTATTATGATTTAAAAATAATTCTATTTCTAATAATTTGCTAGCCAAGCCTTGAATATTTTGATGCACAATAGAAAAAGACTGCTTAGCTGTTGTCTTATAAACTAGTTTAAATCTAGCTTAGGGCTAGATTGTCTGTCAACACTTAACCTAGGTTGATGTATATAATTACTACTACATAAAATTATAGTAGATCCAGGGTCTGATACTAAACATGTACCAGACTGGTTAATAATTTTATATGCTATTAACATAGCAAGTTCTCTCTTATATCTAAATGGCAGATACACTGTATTCTTTGTCAAACAAAAAGATTTTGTACAAGAATTTATGTCAAAATATATAAATGCATCACTATGATGATTTGTTAAATTATATAATTTCAAGTTAATATTATAGATAAATTTATATTGATTTTGTGTCAAACCAGGCAAATATGGTAAAGTACACAACATAAATTTGCATTTTGTCTCACTACTAATTTTTAACATTTTTTTAAATCCTATATCAATGTCATGTTTTTTTAATTTAAAACTATCTCCAAATAATATAATAACAATACTATTTTCATTAAAAGTAAAATTATCTAATGAATTCATGATATATGTAAATGAACTATTAGGAGTACAAAAATTAGTTACTTTATGCCCGAAATTGTTAAGCAAAGCGCCAAATCCCTGACCAATATTGTCTGACAACACAATAATTTCCTGCGTGGAAAGATGTTTCGTTTTAGTAGATGGAATTGTTGCCGTTGATTGAATACTATGTATATCAGTGCAGTCAATTAGCTTATGGGGCGACTGTTGCTTATTGTCACTTATGGAACACTTACATACATAGTTATTGGTTAGAGACTCGAAACGATCCATATTTTCATTACTTAACTTAATTAGGTAATCTGCCTCTTTTATGTGTTCATTAATTTGTAACTGGGCAGCAGAATATTGTTGGTTGAGGTCATGTAATGCATCATTTAATGAGTCTATTTTCTCCTTAAGTTCAGTAGTTTCCACTTCATATATCATTTTATAATGTTCTAAGTCCCTATGATATCTATCTAACTCTTTCACAAGACTGTTATTTTTATTTTGTAATTGTACTACATTTTTCCATGAAAATCTATTTCTAATAATTGATTTTGTACGTTTTATAAACTTACTTAATCTAAGATATTTTTTCAATTTGTTGTGTGAATTGAACTTAATGTTTCTACTGTTTTCAAAACCACTTAACTGTCCACATTCAACCAGTTCACCATAAAGACTGTTGGATGAATTGCATAGCCGCTTGGAGTTATCCTCTTGAACCTCCATTAAACTGCATTCCAGTTCAACGATACGACTGAGAGCCTTCTCGTGGTCATTGGAACACTGTTGGAAGCTGTCAACAATGTCTTGGAGGGCTGTGCACTTGTTTTGGCTGTCCATATATTGAGTGTGGAGTTCAGCTAGCTCGGCCTTCAAACTTGTGTTCTTTTTTATTATTTTCTGGATTTCAAGTTCATGTTCCTCTCTCTCCAGCAAGAGTTGTTCACACAGGGATTGTGAAGCCTTTAAATCCTGTAGTGTGGCCTTTAGTTTGTTTTCCATGTCTTTGGCCACTGCCTTGCGGGTCAGCATGTTGTAATTTTAGTTGCTGAAACAGGTGAAATAGATGTTAAAAAATTGTATTTATGATGCAGTTATACTAAAATTTACTTGTGTTAGATAGATAGTGAATAGATAAAAAGTATTATTTTAGTAGAAATGAAGTATATTTTGTCTGGAGCTATTAGTTTTTGTCCTCTAAATTGCTTCCAACTTGTCAAGCAAAGTGAGACGATAACTATGCGCTCATGTATTTAATGTGACGTTACTCATAAAATATGAGCAGTGTTATTAGTTAAAATGAATGCGAATGTTGTGTATATTGTTAAATATAGTAGATATATTAGAACTAGTACTCCCCTGGTTTATCGAAGAAATTCGAATTTGAATTTCCGTTGCCGTTGACATCCACGTTAAGTCCTCGTTATACAAAACGTTGTTTCAGTCACATAAATGCGTATTACACATTAATTAATACACATACGTTGATAATATAGTTAACTAATACTAATTAATACGGTTTTTACCACTAATTATTGAATATATTAAATTTTTTGAATTTAAAACTACGAGCTGATGTTCACTCAGCTGTTGACATCTGACATATGTATGATGCTGGAGGTATAAATCATATGTAATACTCAAGGCAAACATTCGCAGGAGTAAACTGAAAAGGAACTACTTTCTAAGAAACCTAATCCTTCAATTAGTACAGCCCTACGTGAAACGCTGCCTTGATGAGGTCAAAAATTTGCCCCAATTTCTTAAAGTGATAATTCTTCATGTTTTGGGAGTAGATGACTAAAACAGTGCCCAGGTAGCCCAAGCTCGATCAACTTCAAGTTCCCACTGCTATTTATGCACTAGAGCCAAAGATAGGAAGGGCAGAGAGAAATGTGTCAAGTGCTCCAAAAAAATATGTGCACAACACAGGTTACCTATTTGTCACCAATGTATCTAGATTTTCAGATTTGTACTAAATTTTTTTCCCTTAAACATTCCATTAATATCCAAAAAACCTTGTAATAATTGTTTAAATTTATTAAAGTTTAATATTTTGTAAGTAATCATTTTTTTATTTTGGGGTCACCCATGACCCATGTTGTGGTTCATTTAATTAAATTTGGATGTTGTAGTTGTAGGGTTAAAAATATGATGAAGTTAAGAAAATATTATTTTTCATGTTCTCTCTTATTGCCTTTGATTTGAGTGGATCGTCAACGGTTTCAACGATATTGAGTACCTATCGAAATTGTAAGTTGTAAAATGTAATGCAAATTGTAATATAAACTTTATTTCTGTTAATATAATTTTATAGACGTTACGTACAAAGGCCTGATCAAATAATGTACATATTATTTGAAAATATTGTAAGATTTAAAGTATTTTATGTGTTTTTAAGCTTTGATAGCTAGTATAAGTATGAAAAAAATATTTTTTTATATTTGTAATTATCTTAATTTCCCCTTGTATCGCAACTTATTTAAAAAGATTTATAGATAAATATAATTCCAAAATTAGACTGACGATCGGATAAAATATACCAAATATATTTATTACCTACATAATATTTTGTTATTTTATTTAACCCATATAGAACAAGCTTATCTTTTACAAAGCAAACAACGTTATTTAATCACGACAAATTTTTGCTCGCAGCGAAATTTCTTACCCGTTTCCTTAGAAGTTATAACAATACGGCTACGAAAGTTTAAAGTTAGTGACATTGATCATTGTTATCAAGAGCGATGTTAACGAAACAATAGTGGTTTGAAACATTACACACAGCCTTTGTGAGACAAATGTTGGACCGCGGTTACATGGTTACAATAGATTTCATTTGTTCAGCTTGTGTTCAGCCCTTACTTGTGCTAGAGCTATGAAATTCGCGTATTTATTCAATAGTGTAGCCATTTTTGTAACGATTATAATAATGTCGAGAATAATACATTTAATATTGTTATTATGTGATAAGCCATTTTTAGAAGAAGTAAAATATACGTAGAAGATGCGGTGATAATAATTTGAGTAAAATTTTTCTTTTGTTTAATAACAATGATACCTAATTGCCGTGGTGTTATACGTTATTATAACATAATTTTAAATGTAATTTAGACAGGATAGCAGTGGGGGATATATCTTATAGTACCGCTTATTTCTTGGCTCTTTAGGCGTACAAAATATTTAAAGGACTTTAATAATAAATTAGCTATGAAAAGTTATTCAAGTAATTATTTAAATGTCAACTTTAAAATAAATAAGTATAATTACGTAGATATAATTGTACCCATTTATATGGACGCGTTTGTAAAAATCAAGTATCTTAGCTTTTTTACTACGCATACTGCAGGAACATTTTATAAAGCATTGTGGTATTTTAATCATTTGGATTTAATAGCACCCATCTATCTAATCTATCGATCTATTACATATTATATTACGTAAGAAAAAAAAAAACAATATACTGTACACACACACACACACACACACACATACACCCACACACTCACTCACTGTTATTAAAAGCAATCTAAGCCACATCGTATATCACTCAACTTTAGCCTGCTTTTATCAACGTAAAATTCTTAAGCGACAAAGCAACCAAAAAGAAACCGGTGCAAATAGTTGTAAATAGCCAACTAAGAGATATAAAGGCGGGCGATAACTCTTTATTACCGCACAGCTACTGTTCCTGACTTTATTGGTTAACCTTTAAACATATTATTCCTTCTATTGGACCATTAATTGTCTTTTGTAGGTAGGTACCTACGTAATTTGTAAGCTGTGATATGGAAGACTTAAGGGGTTTAGAATTATCATGTTAAATATAGAAATTTTAGTTGAGTTGCGAAATTTATAAGCCGTTATACGGGCGTAATTAAGCGCTTTGGAATTATCAGGTAATGTTAAATTTAGAAATAGTTTTAGTTGAAGGTCACAGAAAGGTACTGAAAGTCAATAGTATTTTCGTTCGTTATTAATCTCTTATTCTTGTTTTTCTTTCTTTTGCTTCAGTAATATAATTCTTGTTCTCGAACATTCTTTGAATTTTTTTTTTAAATCTTTTTAAGGATACCTACGCGATAGCGTAAGAATTACTAACACATAAAAATAGTTCAAAAATTTTTGTTCATATATTATCTGCAAATTGTGCCAGAACACATTTGCACCTAATCCCATTAAAGAAGTTCAAAAGCGTCATTTATACAGAGCTTTCTAAATAAAGACCTAAACACACTTGCGGCATCCTCAATACGGTCCGACCTGTTTATCCAGCACTTGTTTATTCGACATCTAGTTTGGTAAACTTCATTTGGCTGAGCAATTGCCTTGCTGATTCGATCTGAGGCTAGTAGTGTCTTTGAAAGGAATCCGTTTGAATTGTTGGTTATTTCTGATAATGAGATGCTTTGTGTTGTACTCAATTCTTGCTTATCTGCTTTAAATTTATTATGTGGAAGAATATATTAATGAAATTTTCAAATATAATGCAATTATCCGAATGAAACACGAATTACTGTTGAAGCTGTAAAAAGCTAGAGGATGACCTTGGTTAGAGAATTTTTCCTTTTTACAAGTGGCAAAACCTACTAACACCCCCAGGGAAATGCGAAACTCTTTTCTATTTTACTGTAAAACATTCCGACAGAGAGGTTACGGCAGCCTTATGTCGACAAACAACAAAATTCTTCATTTGCTCTTCATAGATAATAACCAAATGCAATATGGATGCAATACAATATAATTTAGTAGACAAGTATTGTAAAATAATGTTAATCAACATAATATAAAGGTATAACGGTAAGTCCATAAAATCTACAGAATCAATAACATCGATGCCCACTATTCGAAGTAGTAAGAGCTACCAAGTAGTGGTCACGCACAGCCGCTGAATAAGATACAGGTGAAATAAAAAGCCCGGATGAAATATTCACAAGAGGTGACTTTCTAAATTCCGTTGAGGATGCACAATTTATTGGACACCTTCCGTTTCAATTTGCGTACAATGCTATGTTGTGTGGTGGCCATGCTTTTTGAAATTATTTACATTTAATCTATTTTAAGATATAGTTAAGGTCTGAGCTTCAATTAAATTGGAGTGCCCAAGTCTAGTGCTTTAAAAACAACATTTCAGGAGAAATACGGAATAATAGTTTAGATTATTAAAGTCGGATGACGATAAGCTTTTAAGAGTCCTTTAAAGTTTGAATTCGTGTCAGATTTTGGCCACTTGTTAATTTATTTACCGAAAAATGTTATCTACTTAATTGTAAGATTGTGCAGCAATAAGGCTTGTCTTCTTTACTTCAAAATGTTTTATAGAAAAATCCTGTTTGGTTATTATTTTTCTCAGACCTACAAGAAAATTCATTTGTCCCACAAATCATAGTCACAGTATATTGTACCCTCGGGGACCACAGTTCAGGAATCCTAAACCCGTCCGAATTGCGACATAATACAACACTTTTTCAGACTTTGTCCAAATGTGAACGAATTTTATGTGGGTCAAATGGTTGGCGTGTTGTTGCACCAATTACTTGTTCAAGAGATCTTTTATTTTGGCTTTTAGCTTCCTAAATCAGTTTTCAGTTGTTAATGTGTAGTTTTAAAAAGTTTTACGCTAAAAGCATTCAGAGCGCAGTTTAATTAACAAACTCACACTTAACGTTTTGATTTTTTTTTGAGTCAGTCTTTATTGCTTGCTTTTAGGTTAATGGGTGATACTGGGTAATAAAAAAGACAACATTTCTATTTTTTTATTTAAGTCAATTTATATCTCAAGATGTCTGAAAAAATGAAAATAGTGTACTTTGTATCAAAATTTATTTTTGTAGGGTAATGTATGCTCTTGTATTAAGTGGGTGTTAGATACATTTTCTTGATCATTTTTCTGTATTGGCATTCAGAGGATAGACGGGAGTATTCTATCAGATTTATAGTTTTTATAGTTACAGACATTGAACAAAACATTTCTTGATTAAATGTTTATTTACTTACCAATGTACGAAGGACAATATTAACGACTAGACACAAAGAAAAATACAACGTAGCAACAATGTTTACGCACATAAAATATTACATTCTAACCCAATCTCCAATCTTTTACAGAGTAAGAATACAATTCAGAGAAAGCTGTTTGTTTGCACAAACAAAGTTCAATATAAATAACAATTTATTACAAAGAAAAATGTTCTACACAATTATTGCCTTAGCTCCGTACAACGTAAACTGATGCAATATTTCATCGGTGAAAAGAAATTCCAAGCAGACAATGATTTGTACTTTTAAAGTGTAACAACAGGGCTAAATTATATAACCCTAAAACTGTACTAATTGGTTGCTTGATAGTCCTCCATTAATTCGATATAATTGAATAAGGTTGATTTAGAAGGGTTGTAGCCTTGCTAATTACCCTGGGCGTACTAAAGTTTAGAATTTGATCAAAAATCGATTATTTGAGAGCTTACGAACGGAGATCTTCTATCTCATTAGATAGGAGATAAGTATCGTCTCATTAGATGTCGTAATTAATTTACTGAGAGTCGCTATGTCAGTCTACTTCATGTCATGTGAAGTATGCTATAATAGGCTGAATAATATATTTTGTACCTAATATTAATGAAATGGAAGGATTGGAAATGAAATGAGAAATTCTTACGAAGGAATAAGGAGTATAAAGCGCGTATACTTTTCTTTCGTCCTACCAAAATCCAAAGATACACTTCCAGATTCTATCAGAATAGGGCACCAAGACGTATTACTACTTCAAATTTTAAAACAACAAATGCACATAATATTAAGCTTAGTTAAAATTCGCTCGAATAATTTGAAACTCGCTATACCCACCCATTCGTAAACGACTGCTGGTGAGAAATAGCAACCGATATGTAACGAGGATCATCGGGCAGTGGACGAGATACGGTGATAAATTATGGCCGGCGTATCCGCTGTGACTTCTAGCTTCCAAAATGTTTACATAGATTTTAGAAGTGGAATAAATCTAGTTTCGATAGGAACAGAGAAGTAAATGCTGTAATTGTTGCTGATTCTAATATGACGGTATGGTTTTGTGATAATGAAACGTATTTTTCGCAGACATTAATAAGAACTGAGAGAAATTTGCTACGTATGTAGAATTCTGTTAACGTAATGGCGCATTAATTATTAGAATAGACCTGCGTGATTTCTGCGAGGCCACAATAAAATCTTGGCCAGAGAAGCTTACTCTTTAAGTTGGCAAGATTCCTGTAAAAAACTTGGTAATGGTTTCTGTACTGTACTTACAGTACGTATAGATGTAGAATTGCACTGGCTCACCACTACACTCAATAGTGCGGGAACACGTCCATTCCAGTCCGGCATCGGCCGTCGACTGACTAATGACAGCTAATGACAGCTATGAGCTATCCCCACCACTGGTGTACGTGAGACAATGTATATATCTGTTTCACAGATACACTACATCCCTTCCTTTTTCAAAATTAATTAATTTTCACTCCAAATAATCACATAATGAAAAATTATAGAATTATACAGTTATCAAGTTATCAATCAATATTTCCCAATAGAACTTGAAACCTAAGTTAATGAAGAACTCTTAAAATCAGAACATACTTATCAAACCTACTCGTTTGATACTTGATTGACTCATTCCGTACTAGCTTCCACCCCTGCCCTTCCTTTTCAAAAAATTTTTTCTATTCAAACGAATATTGTATAAAAGTGTACATTATCGAACATTTTATAAACAACGCCTATCCTTTCAAAGTGATTAGACATTTTGTAGGATTCGACAGTTCAACAAATTTAGACAGTTATGGAAAATGTGACATTGGTATCTAAATTTACAAAATTTTGGCTTGCTCAGAAAATAGGGCAAAACTTATTATTAAACTTCATATTTTACTACCTAACTTAAGTTTAAAGTATCTACTTATCTTCAAACTTATTAACTTTATTCTTTTTTTTTTATATCGGCAAATTTGTAAGTGGCCAAGATTCCGTACTGGTGAGTGTACACCACCAAATTCAATGCTACATGTTTATATTGATTACTCAAACTACAAATGTCTCAACGTTTAGGATTTGCGTTCTGAATTCTAAAGCTACACAATTACCTACCGAAAACGTGTTCAGTTTCTCCTTTAAACCAATTGACGATCTGACGATAATATTATTATGTAGACGTAGAGTCGCCAATAACCGTGCTATTTTTGTATTATTTGTGTAAATAATCTAAATATCTTAATCTTCAACAGACCCAAACATTCATGAGATCTAAGTACCTTTTGTTTGAATTCTAAATTACCTTAAACTATAAAAAATGTTGTGTGGTTTTATGAAACCACGGTAAAATTGAAACTTTTTTCACACTATAGACATTTAACTAAAAATTATCGTATTTGTACGATAAGTACGTATCGTGCGTCACGCGACATGCGCTACACAGACCAAAAAGTTTGAGACGATGTAATAAAAGTTTCACTTTAAAAATGAACAACCTTCAAAAACCAATTCAAGATACGTATTCTAATTCTGTAAATAACTGTTAGATTTTATTATGAACTGCGTAAATAAGAAAGTATTAAATTATCCGAGTATTAAGTGTTTCGATTTACCTTTTATTCGATTAAATTAAACCTGCCTCTTTTTTCATAGTCAAGGCACTGTACACCACATATTTTTCATTAAATAAACATTGAAGTAAAATGGAAATCACGTCAAAAGTTACGAAAAGCTTATTAAATCTCTTGATGCAACTACTTATCATTACTTTTCATCTTTATTCGAGTAGTAATAAAGCTGTCTTTGCATAGCATGTCATTTCGATTTGTCACGGGTAAGATCTGTCGACTAGTACGTACTAGTACTTAGTACTAACGCGGGTAGTCAAGAAACCAATTTAAAATAATTCGCAAATGGTTTTTCATTATAATATAATATGGACAAGTGAATGTTTATCGTTTACGTTCAATTCAATGTCTTTCTTTGCTAGTGTTAACTTGCTAGTTACAAAACCGTTAAGTTGTTACATATTTAAATTCATATTATCATCATTATTTGCGGAATGTAATTACAAAGATATTACCTATATACAAGTTATAAGGATTCTTATTCCTTCCACTCGTAGTTGAGCGAGAAATTATTTATATTTTAAATTACATTAAACAATATTAGGTAGATATGTCGCACAACACTAATTACTGTTATTTCGATACATAACGAATTTACACTAATAATATTATTATTGCAAATGTATGTCCAATAGGTATGATGTCAATAATTAATGTATTATTTATCAATTATTATATTTTGTGATTTATAAAGTCACAGGATTGTTTTTTTAATTATTAAACAATTTATCAACCCTGTCTGCAATATATTTATAGGTAGTTGTTTAAAATTGTCTGGTATTTTACTGTAGATTGTAATACTTCTAGAAATTAAACTATTTTTGCAGTATTAACTTTACACGTCGCTAATATAGTTTATTCTGATATCTGGTCATAATTTGAGTATTTATTCCTCCTTCCTTCCTTTTTTCGTGTAATTAATATGAAAGACGTCCTTACGCCACAGGATTTTTTTTATATCATGAATTACTGATGTAGAACATCAGTAGGTTCCAAACTACGTGAAATACTAGTAATAACTGCGTATAACGTTGGGTTAAATTTAATGTAATAAGATTTAACTACACACTGGTTTTGTACGTTACAACCTACAACAAAATCTGTTCAGTATTACCAACATTGTGAAGTTACTACAGTTTGAAAACCTAATTTATTTTTCTAATTGCACACTCAATGTGAAATATTGTCTACTGACCGTTTTATGTAAATGATTGCAATACAGATTAGTTTGGTACCAGTCACCCAGTTACATGTCACCCTGGATTCCGATGAGCACCGGCTGGACGTGTTGACACGTTGCTCGACGTGGTAGCGGACACCAGGCATGGTGTCGCGGAGCCAGGTGTGATGTCACGGTACCTAGGAGGGTATCGTGTTGTGTACCTGATGCATGACGCTCGAAACTCGACGCTCGAAGCACGACGCTCGATTCTACTCGACTCGTGCGGTGCACGACGCGATGACATGACGTTCGAAGGGGTGGTGAGAGCGGCAGCGCCATCCATGCTGCGCAAGGTGAAGTTGCCCGCCTGCTGGCACTTGTCGACCTCGACACCTTACCTTTGGCACCAACCAAAGAGTGACACGTAGAATTGTTGGATACATTTTCCCATTTAAAACGTTCGAATGTGAAGCAGCCTCGTCTTCCATTCTCTCTGTTTCCCCCATTTAAGGAATGTCAATTTTTTCTATTCGAAGGAAACCCATACCTCCTATTTAAAGGAAGTCCATACCTTCTATTTAAAGGAAATCAATACCTCCTATTTAAAGGAAGTCAGTACCTCCTATTTAAAGGGCATCAATACATCCTATTCAAAGGAAGTCGCTACCTCCTATTTAAAGGAAGTCATCTTTCTTTCTTTCTTTCATACC
>CAJQZM010037156.1:0-31294 GCA_907164665.1 Colias nastes | reverse complement strand
ATACCTCCTATTCAAAGGAAGTCCCTACCTCCTATTTAAAGGAAGTCCATACTTCCAATTTAATGGAAGTCCATACTTCCAATTTAATGGAAGTCCATACTTCCAATTTAATGGAAGTCAATACCTCCAATTTAATGGAAGTCCATCTATTTTCATTTCAAATAGAATATGAAATTCAAACGAGTTTACACGTCGTCGTCGTTTCAGCCATGGAACGTCCACTGCTGGACGGCCTGCATCCAGTGACTCCCAGCCACTCGAACCAGGTCGTCTGTCCATCTTGTGGGAGGTCGTCCCATGCTTAGCCGCCCAATTTACATGTAATGTCATAATAATATAAAATTATAACAATGACGGTTGTGAGTCCAAAATACTTTGTCACATCTTGGTAATTACTACAAGTTACCACTTGAATATTTTATATTGTGGCTAAATGTTATGCATTAAACAAACATGGATATATCAATTTACCTAATCTATTTATAGTCTAACGACATTTTAAATATTTATTTCTAATTTTTAATTTTACATAATGAAATTGATTAAAGATATAAATCCTTACAGTAGTATATGTAGGTTGGTCGATGCTGTTCACGATAAGTAGCAGTCGTGAAAACGTTAAGACACTTAAATAGTTTGCCACTTGAATAATATAATAAAACTAGGTGTGGCTAACACACAGTATTTAGTGTTTGCATTTTTTATCATATTATGTATATATTACTCAAACAAGTATATTTAAATACTAGCTGTTGCCCGCAGCTTCGCCTGCGTGGAAAAGATAAATAAACATGATACAAATTTTCATCCCCTATTTTATCCCCTTGGGGCTAGAATTGATCAAAACCCTTTCTTAGGGGACGCCTCCGTCCTAACATCTACCTGCATGCCAAATTTCAGCCCGATACGTCCAGTGGTTTGGGCTGTGAGTTGATAGATCACTATATCAGTCACCTTTGAGTTTTATATATATAGATTTTATATTTTCATATTTATATTCGCATTTAAACGAGTCGCGATATAAGCGTTGTATGCGTTCTGCGACTAAAATATTCATTAATGTGCGGGTAGTTCTAAAATGTTTCAATACAGTTTAATTCTGTTTAAAGCTTCACGCGTCCTACGTACATTATTTGCTCGTAACTAAATCTGTATGTTATAGTAGGACGCGTGAGGGGTTAAATTTAAAATCGTTCGTTATTATTCCTTGAATGCAGGTCTATTTGTTTTATCAGTATTTATTGTTTAATTTCTTATAAGTGTATTATGAATTCGGTGTGTACATAGTAAGTTTATACATATATTTTCTCCTTCCGAGTGGAACAAATAAGCGCAATTAAATAGTGAGTGAGTGATTATTTTCCAACAACCTTAACAAGGTACTGTACATTAAATATCTATTATCACAGAAGCCACTAAACTAGGTTTCCTCAATGTGAGATATACCGAATAATTAACTCAAAATAACAAGAAGTTTAACCTTTCCTGATTACATTATATTATGCTCACATGTCTTGAAAATAAATTACTTAAATTATTCAAACCAAAATAACCGCGTATTCTAATTACTAGATTAATATTCGACAGATTTTTATTTTGTCGTTCTATTTTAACCAGTGAAAGATTTCGGATTAGATTGAAATTGCATTTGTATTTAATATGAACCAACGGACGTAACAGTTATTCTGTGGTCTTTAACATTTCAAAATGAATTCTGGTATGTTATATGACACTACCTACATACCCTCTCTCTTTTTTATTAAATTTCTTAAAACTTTTTATTGCACGCGTACTCTTTATATAACACTGACCTTTTACCTCGTCGCCACTTGTACTGTACTTACAGTACGTATAGATGTAGAATTGCACTGGCTCACCACTACACTCAATAGTGCGGGAACACGTCCATTCCAGTCCGGCATCGGCCGTCGACTGACTAATGACAGCTAATGACAGCTATGAGCTATCCCCACCACTGGTGTACGTGAGACAATGTATATATCTGTTTCACAGATACACTACAGTTTCCTTTAAGACATAAGTAGAAACGCAATATAGCACAAGCAAATGTAAACCTTAATTAAAGTAATTTGCACGTACAGTTAGGTATGAACACTGAACAGATTCAGGCCCCGAAAAGGCAAATACAACGTAGACGATCATTTCGCCCATAATATCATTACCAAAGCAGCGAACTAACAATGGTCATCCAATTACGGTACAACGCATAAACGATGATTTTGAAGGCTTCACAAAGGCTCAATATTAAACATTCAGAACAGTTTTAGTAGGTAGCTTTCAGTGTAGGGTTACTGAGGCTGTGTAATTAGTGAATCGGAAATATTCTCGTAAAAAGTAAGGTGAGATTTTATTGTAATGTTTGGTTAGAATCGGTGCTTAAGGTGGTTGTAAAAGAAATGTTTGCTGGGCTTGAAGGTGTTTTATAGTAATATTGCTTAATAGAGATTTTGCTTCTAATATGCAAAGACCGTAACTTTTATCCTTCCTAATTCCTTTTTATCCAACCTTCGTTTAAGGCTTCATAATTTGAATATGAATCATAATTCAGTTTTTTTTTATTAAATGGAATAAAAGGTGTAATAACAATTAGATGGCAGTTACATGTGTGTTCTCTTTATTTCAAGCATTATCATTTGCATTTATTATATATTTTTTTTTATTTATACTTAGATACGTCAGTACCTGGAGCCCAATAGTGTTTCTTTGAATAGAATAAACATATCATTTTATTTCCACCTTCACGTACTCAGTCGAAATTAAAGCGATTCAATTGCCCAAAAGCTGGAAAACATTAGCATTTGGCAGCCCTAAAATAGGTATGATCGTGGGCTTTACCAATCACATCGAGGTCATGAGGAAATTAATCCATGCGTTACCCTGCCAAACCTGGCTGAAGTGCGTTGGACGGTATTCAAATAACGAGCCTGAAGATTATGAATGTGTCAAAGAAAAATATCTACACTAATATTATAAAGCTGAAGAGTTTGTTTGTTTGAATGCGCTAATCTCAGGAACTACTCACTGGTCTGACATGAAACATTATTTCGGTGTTAGATAGCCCATTCATCGAGGAAAGCTATAGGCTATAGGTAATATAGCACTACGCTAAGGCCAACAGGAGCGGAGCCACGCCACCAAAACCACGGAGGTGGAGCTAGTAGGTATATTATAATATTAAGATACCTAGTAAAAAAAAACAATTGCGTGGGGAAATTTCTAGAAGTGCAATTTAGGTAGGTAACTGCATCAGTTTATTGATTTAAATGCTTTTGTCCACCCATGGGGTTAAATTAAACGTATTACGGAGTATTGGTTTTGTTTTGGACTACAATTTCGAATTGGAATTATTTTAAGCCAATTTTAAATTTAATTTCATGGTTCGTAAGCCGATAGATTTTATATAAATATATTTAGCATAATGTAGCAGCACATTTTATATCTTTGGACAAAAAAAAAACTCATTTACCACCAAAAATATGTAGGTAAAAAAAAAACATACCGGCCGAATTGATAACCTCCTCCTTTTTTTTGAAGTCGGTTAATTAGTGCCTACTTAGTTAGGTACTTCCTCATTAATAGAACTACATAATTTACACATTTCACATGACTTTAGTAATATAAGTAAATATTTAAATGACCTTAAACATTTTCCTTTTATTTTTTTTAATCAGTAAAGTAATCAGATAATTTTTTTATTGTATATAGCTAATAATATTATTTCAAAAAAAAAACTATTTAAAATTCACGCCATCTCTTACAAGAAATAATAACTAAGAAATTCACTTTCATAACAAGATGAAACAATTTAACAATAGTTTACCATGGTTGTCATAGATGTCGCTTTTATCAATTGGGGATATAATATTATGCATAAAATAATAATACAGCGATAATTATTTTAAACGTTCATAATTTAATTACATGTATAGTACCTATATTTTTTTTTATTAAAAATTGGTTGTTTTTAAAGTAGGTTTACGATCGAGATGTTTACGTGATAACATAATGCAGTGGCAGCGCTCGAGATGAGACGGGAGATCGGTCCGTCTCTCTCTCGTTATACCTGCGATCGCGCTCGTGAGGTTTTGGTGTGACACAAGTTTCTGAACATGTCACCCGACTAAAAAAATTTTAAAAACGTTATCACGTCAAAATACATAATATTTACTAATGGTTAAATTTGCTACATTTATAATTGGTTTCTAAACAGATACCACGATTTGATTTGCGCGCCATCTATACGTAGATAGATAAATCATTATAAAATTTTAACTACGTAGCTACGAGTTTTCTTGGCTACCGTTTTGTTTCTTATCAAATTTTATAGATGGCTCTTTTTTCAATGTTTAACAATCACTATTATCGTAGTATATTATTATTAGTCTGTGATTCTAGGTACACTATTCAAAACATACGGCATATTATATTTTTGATATTATTGATATTGCAACATAAATTATGCTATATGTTACAACATCTGCTGCATTTAAATTCAAAATATACTATGGCCTAATCATTAGACATGAAGAATGAAGCATAAAATTTATTATTTCATAATATTATTATTTATTTCTATTAGTGGGTATATTTTTTGTTTCAGTTGAATGCTTTTAATTTTTTTTTCTCTCACAAGTCACAGCTAGGTAGTAAATTTTCTGTAAATGTATGATTTTAAATCAATGTTTTTTCTTTATTTTTCTACTAGCTTTCCGCCCGCGGCCGCGGCTTCGCTAGCGAGTAGCGAGGATTAGGTACATGTTTTTTATACCTCGCGGATTTTCGAAAAAGGGCAGTATGACTTTTTTCATACCATTTTTTTTATCTCCATAAAATTAGTTTTTTCATATAAATTAATCTAGTATAAAATAAATAAAGTACAATTAGTTGAACCCTTGTTGAACTTGATATTGGTCTATCACGTTTAAAATGTTGTCATTATCAGCACAGAAGTTTCTATGTGATCGACAAATAGACAGACAAACCGAAAATAACCAAACATTGTTCTGGGGTCTATAAAACTCTTTAAAAAATAAATATACAAGAAAGGTCTTCAGATTTACCTGCTCAATATAGAAATCGATTAGTCGATTTATATCTACGAGAGGATTTTGAAAACGAAAATGATAAAAGGTCCCATATTTAATACTGTACGGTAGCTGTCACTTGCAATGCTCATCATCGCTTTTTCGTATAATCCACGAGCGTTCATTACATATGAAGGGGTCAATATGAATATATGAGACTCAATAAAACGGACTTCCTCATAAGATTGAAAAAGGTCCGAAGATTGTCCCATAAATTTTGTTCGCGAGTACACGATGGATAAGTGGGGTTTATTTCCTAAGATTTGGACCAAGTTCGTTGGAAGTTTTCTACGAAATTGCGAATAGGGATGTACCATGCCGATTAAGGTGCGATAACGATTCGATAGTGAAAGTGAAGCAGTTTTTAAGTTAATTGTTAATATCAGCAATATCACATGAAAATATTTTGAAAACTCCTATTCATTATGACCTATTTTTTGATTCTATGATTAACGGAAAACGTTCACGATTAACGTTGTATATTGCGATTAAGGTATATGTACCTATTAAGTATGTATTTAATGTAAATATCATGAAAAAAGTGTTACTATGGAAGTTGAAAGAAAACAAACATTTTTTTTTATTCTGTCGTAACTCGTAAGTATATTTTTCCTTCTTATTCCTTATTTCCTCCTTTAAAACCGCTGGCACAGCCATGTGGAAATCCGTCACATCTGAAACTAAGCAAGGAGATTGAATTGAATAGAAACTATGCATGAGAAAGTAAATATTTACTTAATTAATTTGTAATTTTATCGATAAGTACATCCCTGCACTACGGTACTCTCTAGATAAGTTCGACAAGTTCCCTTCTTCACTAAAATATGTAGCGACACGATATTGAAAAGTTCCACTTTACCGGTTCGAACTTGTGTCGCTCAGGGTACAGTTCTCTCATTAGTGTCTTTATTTAAAACTATTTATTTCATCGATTATTTTTTTTATTAAAATTTACTATTTGAATTATTATAACTGAATTTTAGTCTTTTTAGACCTAATTGCATAGTATAGAATATGCACTAGAATTTTTTAATTTTGCACACTTCGGAGAGACTCATCATAAATAATTTCCACCAACTTTATATTATAGCTAGATATAGTAAAAAAGAACTTTATTTTTTTGCACTTACCATTTAACTAACCTACAAATAAATAAAAAACTTAATAAAAACTGTAATTAGTTGTTTATGTCGCATTCGGCATTCATTTAAAAATTCTGCTGAAATCTAACCAAATCCGCACACAGCTCTCTCAAACAATGCAACATTTCATAAAACATTGTAGTCAGAACAATTTCAGCATTACGTCGGTTCTGTATAAATCTTCCACGATTCAATTTCCTTACGCTAAAACCAATAGTTTTTAATAAAGCTCCCGTCTTGTGCAGCAAGATGACGGCGCGGAAAATTGCGGTCCACCATTCAACTAACCGGTTTCACGCAAACATTACCGGCTCGCTCCGGTTCGAACCGCTTCCGACTGAACCGAATCAGTATTTTCCTGTTTTATTTACAGACTTGAAACAAGGATTTCGATACTTTGTTAGGGAGGTGTAAACTGCGAAATATTCACAAAAATTTAAACATTACTGATGTAAGTATGATTGAGACTAAAATAATTACCTAATTTGTTAGTTCCAAGATTTCGAAGTCATCCCTATCTCAGTTTGTTATGTAGGTATTGTTATGTAAATTTAAAATAATTTTTACACGCTCTATCCTGTTTAAGCCACTAAGTACTTACTTTTATTTAGTCAAACTTTCCTTTATGTACTCTTTATCAACAGATAGCCAATCCCCACACCATTGTACAGTGTCTATCTAAACAAAATACAAAAAGTATAGTATTCCATTCTCCAAAGTCGTACATTTCTATGCTGAACCGTAGTTCATTATTAGATCTTCACATCTGCCTTTTAAATTTTAAAATACTTATACAGATTAAAGTATTTCACATATTTTCAGTATGAAATAATCAATAAGCAGGTCTTTTTATGCATAGCTTCAGATAAAAACAAAATAAGTGCCGCAGTAAAATTGTAAAAAACACCAGCTTAAACGGCTCATCAAAGCATCTGCATTACTAATGAATTTTCGCGATGCTTCCTGAGGATTAACTCAGCTAATGATGCAGACTTGCATTAAAGGTCGTTATAACTTGTGTAATTGTTCAAGATCTTTATGGCAGCGCTTTAGTTTTGCTAGCGTCAGTACGGAGGTTAATGCAAAAAGTCGAGTCATGGTGAGCTCAGATTAATTATTAAGCTATTACAAATTATTATAAATCATAAAGAAGGGAAAGCTCTGTTGGATTGTCATGTTAAGTTTTCGAACCTGAGCTGACCTCTTTTTTGAACGTGCCAGTCGTCCTTCCCATAAGGATCTAAGCATGATTCAGTAATGAGTAATGCTCTTGTGTTTATATTATAACGCACAGGGATAGTAGTAAATAGGTTTCAATCTTAAATTCCTCGGTTGCACATCACCGCTTTGTTAACAGGCATATTATGTTTACTTACATGCCTGTTATTAACAGTTTTGCTGATCGTTTTTTGTTAACAGGCTGTTAACAAAAAACGATCAGCAAAACCCCAAGTAAACTCGGAACTGTAATCACTCTCTCCACAATATTGTGCCTACAGAAATGTGGTAAATATTTTTACCTGATTACTACCAGAAGAAAGTTCCTTACAAATTTTCAAAGTTACGACCTTCCTTATTAAAGGGTACGCCCCATGGGGAATCACCATCTCGCGAAAGATCAGCCATAAAAAATGCACTTTAATGCCGTTTTGAAATCCCGCAGGCATATATCCTAACATATTACTTTTTAGAGATAAAATATATTTTTATTTTTGGTCTGAACCTTAATATGTATATTTTAAAAGCACTTACAAATACAACTTAGATGTTCATGTCCATTTCTTTCATTCACCTCAACCATAAATTTATAACTGATTAGTCCAAGATTAGAATCCTAAAGGAAAGTAATAAAAGGGCGAATAAATCTGCCTTTTATGGACGAGTTTATTCCTAGAACGTATAGATTATCTATGAGTGAAGTAAATGTGAAATGCACAAACCCTCAAAGAGCACCCACGCCGGTTTCTTTAGCCTCTGATCCTGGAAAATAAATAAGTGCCTTTTAGTAGTAAGTCTTCAATAAACGTAATGTACTTCTAATGTACGTATAATTCGTAATATTTGCTCTTTACAGACTGCTGTTGAGCATTAATCAAATATTCATTGAAAATATCCAATAATAGTTTTTTAACACAATATATACAAAAATAATACCCAAATTGATTTCCAATTATCCGAAACTATCAGAACAGCTGCTGTAAAAATAATAGTAGAACATCCGAAGTAACCAAAAGTCTACCAGATAGGACTCAAACCTTTATATTTGTAATTAATAGCTATTATTCCAGAAATAAGTGCACTTTGCTATCGCACGACCCACATCTCTTGATAGTTAACGTAACTGGCAATTATGTGGATTAAGAGAGGTAATCTTCTCTCCAATACATTTGATTCTGCGTCTTTATGGCCGGGAGTTATTTAGTTTCTGGATTGTTCTATCGCGCTTTTACAAAAATGGTGAAGGTTATTTTAGTTTTCAGGAATTGTTTTGTGGATTTTTTTTAAAGATACTTGATTATTTGACGTTTTAAATAAACAGAGGTTGTAAGTAAATGCTATGAATTCATGGTTAGGTCCTTCTATGATACCATGTAAAAACTGCTGAGTGCAGAATAATTAAAATCTTCGATTTTTACTGTATGAAAACAAAACAGAGAATTGAAAATATATTAGGTGTCCTTAATGAATATTTATTTCTCTGATCTAAAACAAAGAATAACTTTTGCTTAGTACCAAATTCCGTCAATATTCACAGCACTTATAAATTTGCTATAGCGTGCCATAAAATTCAATAGCCAAGTTTTTTTTCGGTTAATAGCGAAGCCATTCAAATACATCCAGGCTTACCACGAAAAGATAGATAGCCATCAGCTATTAACACTTCAACGTGCCATTTTAGCTCCTTTATAGACGAAAGTCTAGCTTCTAGAACTTTCCAGTCGTTCAGCATTGGCGTTATAATTTTGAGCGTACGTATCTTGATTGAATCCGGCTTTTTAAAGGAATAATGGTTACTCAAATGTGAATTTGTTGTGATTAGATTGAAGATGAATAATTTATAATTAAGTTTTCAGTTGATCTAGTGTTTATTTCAAGTTTAACTTCTTCCTAATGTCTTTATCAATGATCATAAACAATTAAGGCCCGTTTACATACGATTAAATTGTTAAGAAAGCCTGAATTTGTTTCATAAATACAAAACAAATGTTTATTAAACGATTGCGTGGTGATAATTATTATTTAATATAGTGTCGACTAAAAAAGTAAGTTTAAAAATAAAATAAAAATATGTTTTTTATATTACTTCTAACTAACTTATATAAAAAACGGAATGAACAGATTATTTGTTTGTGTACATTTATAGATATTTAACTACTTTTTCTTTATATACATGTGCAATCAAACACAAACCTTACTCTAATTATTTTACTATTACAGGTCCTGTTTGATACAGCCGATATTAATTTATATCAGTTTTTATCTCAGTAAATGTGGGTAAAACCGGGACGAGTGGCTAGTGTTGTTATGGTAATAGAGAGATCTTATATAATCTAATCTCGATCATCTAATACGCCTTCCTCGCAATATTTTACGATGAGATATCACATTTAATCACAGATTATGTAGGTTCTACAATGAAAGGGAAAATATACTTATTTTACTATGTTGAATATTGGATTGTATATATTTTATTAGATATAGTATAATTAGATGTTGTGTGGTTTTATTAAGCTATTGCATAGCTTCTATCGCGGGCCTTGAGCGTGGGGACCGAATCCAGAAATTCCGTAACGAAAAAACCTCACGCTCCCCACCCCGACGGGCGCGGAGGTGTGGCTTGAAGGCACGCTATGCAATAGCTTTACCGCGGCAGTCCCCGAGTGCCACACGTCTTTTTTTAAGCAATTGCATAGCTTCTATCGCGGGCCTTGAGCGCGGGGACCGAATCGAGAAATTCCGTAACGAAAAAACCTCACGCTCCCCACTCCGACGGGCTCGGAGGTGTGGCTTGAAGGCATGCTATGCAATAGCTTTACCGCGGCAGTCTCCGAGTGCCACACGTCTTTTTTTTATTTTTGGGTTAGTATCATTCGAAGATATTTGACAGATTTAATAGAAAACTAGTAGGTAATTTTACTCGTATATAAACTTTTAATATTGAAAAAAGCTTTTTAAAGTCTCTTCACCAATAAATATATTTTAAGAAAGCACTTTTATTATTGTTTCTTTTGTAAAATATATTGGCGATTTCCCTAATATTTCAACAACTAAAGAATTATTTATATTAATTCATGCATCAATTTAAGTAACTTAGACAGCCAGTTTTTTTATAATATTTTAAATTCTATCTCAATTTAGACGATACTTTAGCATCTCAAAAAATAATGAAGTCACAGATTTCCAAAAGCACATACTTTTAAACGTTATAATATTTACACGTGAGAGCACACATCGGTGTATGGACATATTTTTGGAAGGTTGCCAAGTACCAAATTGTCACAATACATTGTATACAATACAGCACTATATTAATATGTTGCCAGTATCGTGTTTATATTTTTAAATGTGTTTAATCACGGGGCTATTTTAGCACTTTTTGACAATATTAAGGCGAGGTAGGTATTTCAACGCGCCGTTTGCGCGAGTCGCTCCTCGCGTCGGCTTGTCAAGAAAACGCTAAATTCGAGAGATAATATGCATTTAATCTCTCACGCGTCCTACTATAACATACTGATTTAGTTACGAGCAAATAATGTACGTAGGACGCGTGAAGCTTTAATAATTACAGGGCTTCAGTTGAAAACCAAAATTTAGCACGTTTTATGTAGTATGTACATCAAAATACATATCCTTATATAAAAATTATTTGCAAAATCAGAAATTTCATTAATAAATAATTCGTTTTCGATTTTTATTTAGCCTATTTTTATGATTTTATATGATCGAGCAAAATACACGTGGTTGTGTAACAAATTAGCACACTTTTTAGGCAATATCTTGAAGTGTATTGATTATTTTTTCTAAAAGCGTCATATAATTGCAAATACATGAAAAATTTGATCTTGCAAACCAATTTTACTCCGCTTCACTGACGGGACTCCCCTTAAAGATTGAGAGAAAAAGTTTGGAAAAAGTACAAACTTTTAATCAACACACAATCACAATTTTCTTTCCTTCTTGTTATCAGTTATCAGGCCTTTATAAAAATAGATTAATTATTGAATGAATGAATTAATTAACAGATCTTACCTCAAATAATTTCACAAAATGATTGAAATTGAAGAGACTTTCATTTAGTGAACTTACGCAACGTTTATAAAAAACCGTTCTTAATTCTCAATTAACAAGAAAGTATCAGGATTACATTAATATAAACATTTTATTCATTCTATGCATTATTCCAATACCCATTTTGCCCGGAGTAGACATCCAAAAATAATACGATATCCACCGAAGCGTAACGTGTAAGTAATCCATTTTAACACCGTGATGAGTTCCTTTATATTTGTTCATGATTTTGAATACGTTTCGTGAAATATTAACTTCACTTTTTCAAGAATTTTATCTTTGCGACAAGCGGGTTTGTGGAATTATACTGATTTTAATTTATTGTTTTAATATCTATATATATGCTGCTATATTATAATGTTTTGTAACAAATTGTGATGGATATTGTTCATGAAATCTTTTCTTTGTTCTATCTTGTTAGTCTTTTTGAAATAAATAGTACTTATTTAGGAACTAAATTATATAAATTAGTAGGTACTTATTTGAATTTCAAAGAGGCGAAGCACTTAATAACGTTAATCACGAGCATCAACGATACGGCCATGATTACGATCGTACTTTTTCACATCCCTGATTTACAATGGGATTAGAATTCAGCGTCAAATATACGCCGAAATGGGCCTTTTTCGCGGACGGTGGCATATCGACAATACAATGTAAAATTAAGCATTTTCATAGTATTAGGGCATACAAAATCTGGTACCTACTAATATTTCATATTTATTCTCTCGATCTAACTATATTACTATAATAATATAATAATAATAATAATAAATTCTTTATTTGACAACAAAAAATATACATGTACATGCAATTATAGGATAACTTACATATAAGTAAAACATAAACCGTAGCTGTAGGTACAATTAATTGCAATATTTGAACAATGTCTCCTATGCTAGGAAATGTCCTGTGTTACAGGAGACATTTATCCGTCCGTTGATACAAGTTATATACCTGAATATTATAACAATTCTATACTATGCAAGTATCACTTTAGCCAAAAATTTGATGATTTTAAAAAATAAACTCTACAAAAAAAAATAAGAGAAATTTAACTAAAAATCTAAAAGAATTTAAAAGAATTTAAAGGAAAGGATATACGTATTGAGTGTGTGTATGTGTGTGTGTGAGTGTGCGTGTGTGTGTAAGAGTGTGTGTGTGTGTGTGTGTGTGTGTGTTTTCTAGTTTGTAGTTTGGATTAAATAATATAGTGATCTAACAAGTGTTCACATTCATCATAATTAAGCTCTAGAAGGTAATTAGTTAGGTTGGACTTACATTGTAATGTGTTCATGTTGTGTATATTAAGTGTCTTATGTAATTTATTATATAGATGTGCACTTAGGTAGTCGTAATGTCTTTTTGCAAGCTTAGTATTTGTATATATGACTGGACATATCGGCGGGGGTCGCCTCTTATCTGAGAGTTTACTTTTAGTTGCGGGAAGGCTTTTATGCTTCTTCATCATTGCCCGGAGTATATACATTTTGCGCACTGTAAGTACCTTAAAATCAGTGTATACTTGTTTCGTTGGATATCTGTAGGGTTTGTTGAGAAGAGTTTTAATCACTGCTCTTTGAGCTCGTTCGGCTTGTAGAATATTGGTTTTCGGAGCACCTCCCCAAGCGGTGATGCAGTAACCAATAATTGATTCGCATAATGCGGTGTACACTATTTTAAGAACGTCTTTATTAGCAGGGATTCGTAATTTTTTAAAAACAAAGATTAACTTCCTTATTCGTGAAGAGATAGCGTCAAGGTGCTGTTTCCAGGAAAGGCAAGAGTCTATCCAGACTCCGAGATATTTAACTGTGTCGGCCCTATCTATAGATAGACAATTGCAGGTATTTACTCTATCGCACGAGTGGGCTAAAATTTTGAAAGAGGGTTCAGGTGGAATGGCAGATATTTTACTGGCAAAGGTAATAAATTTAGATTTTTGAACATTTAGACTCAGGAAGTTTGAAGAAAGCCAATTTTGAACAACACTTAAAGCACCTTCCGCTCCTTTCTTTGCCTCATCCCAGTCACGGCCACTCACCAAAAGGACAGTATCATCAGCATATGCTATGATACGTGTAGAAGGATAAGCAAGTTGGCAAAGTTCGTTAACATATATTTGAAAAAGGAGTGGAGATAGTAAACTACCTTGGGGTAAGCCAAATTCCAAAGATTCTTCAGTGCTGATGTGACTACCAATCTTAACGGATTGAGTTCGATTCGAGAGGAAATCTTCTAGTAGTTTGTAAGCCGTTCCCCGGATACCAATTCGCTCGAGCTTTTTTAGTAGGATAGGGATAGAGACAGTATCAAAAGCTTTGGACAAGTCGAGGAATATGCCAATACACTTTAGTTTGTTGTCTATATTTTTAACTAAAAATTCTAGAAGTGCAGCGACTGCATTTTCTGTTGACATGCCTTTTCGAAAACCAAACTGATTGTCAGCGATGATTTTATATTTCTCAAGGTAGCTATTCATGTTCTTGTATATTATTCTTTCTAAAATTTTGGAGATAGCTGGCAGTACTGAAATTGGTCTGTAATTATTTATACTATCTCTATCCCCAGCCTTGTAAACCGGATGTACGATAGCCTTTTTGAGAGCTGTAGGAAAAATACCCGAAGTTAAAGCAAGATTACAGATGTGTGTGATGGGAGGTACTAGTTTTGATCTGGTAGCATTAAGTAGTTTGGGGGTAATGCCATCCCACCCAGGGGCACTATCAACGCGGAGGTTACTTACTATACCATCAACTGTATTTTCATCGATCTCCAAGAAAACTATCGAATTAGGCATTGAGCAATTTAAGCTTAAGTTTGTAAATTTGGGTTGACTTGTTGCATTTATTTTATTAGCCATATTTTTACCTACGCTGGCGAAGAAGCTATTTATGGTATTAACTGATTCCAGTGGGTTACTATGCGTGTTAAGAAGTTCGGTGCATGATGAGGTACATGAATCCTGATCTAACACGTTACGGACAGCTCCCCACATTTTTTTAGTGTCCTTACCGGCCTCGACGAATAATTTTTCTTCGAACAATCGCCTTACTTTTTTGAGTAGGTTGTTACAGAAGTTACGGTAACGTAAGTATGTTAATTTTAAAATAGTATTTTTTGGGTTTTTATTTGATTTATAGTGCATCCTATCTCTATTGCGAATACATCTGAGAAGGCCAATTGTCATCCACGGTTTTTTGAGTCTAAGCTTGGAGGGAATGGGTCTAAGTATAGTATTCTTAGTCAAAGTAGGCGAAAGTAGGTGGAGTAGTCTATTCATGGCTGTGTTAGCATCCGTACAACTGAAAACACTCGATAAATCACATTGTTGAATATCATTAACGGTTTCTGTAAAATTTAAGTGGGGACGATTAAAGTGAGTGATTTTATTAGTCAATTTTATTTCTAAATTTAATAATAAAGCCGAATGATCAGTTATTGATGTTTTTAGAATAAGAGATGTGGGAACATAGGTTGATTTTATAAATATATGATCTAGACAATTATCTAACCGAGTTGCTAGATGGTGAGCTGGAAGAAGGCCATGCGAGGCCATAAAGTTTAAATAATAATTTGATCGATGATCACTGTTATTTGGAGTTATATTAATGTTCATATCACCAATTAATGAAATATTACTAAATTGTTTATAATTTATTAAAATGCAATCTAAGCTGTCTAAAAAATTGTCTATGTTTTTATGGCATGGGGATCTATATAAAGCTACTAATATAATTTTATTGTATATATTGCATACTAGGCCACTTGCATCAGTGAGATTTGGTTCATAAATATTAAAACTTAAGGAGTTTTTGATATAAAGGACTACTCCATCATTTTTATTTATGACTTTTGATGTGTGGACTGAGGTATATCCCTTTATTTGTGGAATAATAGAAGACTTTTGCAGCCAACATTCAGTTAAAATAATTACATCTAAGTTGATTTCCATCGCTACGAGTAGGCAAAGTAAATCGTTGAAATTTTTGGTAATGCTTCTAATATTAATGTGCATTATGTTAAACGAGCTTTCAGTAAGATTTATATATTTTCTACATTGTTCTGGAAAACATGTATATGAAGAGCAGACAATGAGATTGTCCAACTCGTCGTTTATATCATTTACAGGAGCCATTGAGTATAGTTAATAGACTTAATAATAATTGACTATAGGGACTTTTGATGTTTTGGAATGCAAAGCAATTTTTACTTAAGTATACACGCGATGGGTTATTATGTATGGAGGTTTGGAGAGAGAATGTGTTTATTGAAATGCAAGTGTTCTGTGTTAAATTAGTGCGAGAGAAATGATAAATGTTATTAAATTTTAAACATGGTATAGAGTGATGCGGGCGGTGTAGAATGATTAATGAATGTGTTTTATTGTTTGTATGTGTGTTAAGTAGTGAGTACAAGTATGCTGAAGTTATAAATGGGAAATTAAAATGTGTTTTTAAATTGTATGTGTGTGTAATCCTTTCTATATAGATATTATTAATTACATTAATTATAACTATTAAGATGAGATAAGATCGATTTACAAAGGTTATGCTAAATATACAGATAGTATCATTATATACGACAAAACTTTCAAAAAATTTGGAATATAGTCATTGATTAGTGTTGTTAAGTGATTGTAACTCACGCAATGTTTGTTCTGACTTAACGAGGATTTGTTTGGCGCCTGGAATTTTTCTTAGAAATATGTTTCCATTTGTTGTCCAACAGTAATTGTAATTATTATGTTTTGCAAAGTCCTTGGCAGCAAGAAACAGCTTTCTCGAGCTAGCGTAAAGGTGTTCCGATACATATATTGGACGATCTTCTCCAGGCAAGCCGATACTATGAGTAGTAAGGCGATGATCTTTCGAATGTTTTTTATTGAAGCTTCTTAGGGAGGTAACAATTTGATTTTTTAGTTGCACGTTACTAAGCTCGGCGACGATGGGTCTTATGGTTCCTGTTTTACCTGGTAATCGATATACATCCCGGATATTTGTTTCAACCAGCGTCACGTCTACTGCGGAACAAACTTTTTTGACTATGTTTGACAGTTGTGATGTAGATTCTTTGTCCTCTGGTGGAATGTTGCGTATTTCGATTGTAGAAGCCCTAGTTGAGCGCTGGATATCCTGTAATTTTGTTTCAAGGCACTTAATACTTTCTCTGTATGTTTGTTTCTCCTTTTGTAAAGTTTCAATTTGTTTAAGCATGTCATCATACTGTTTATTAATAAAGGTGATAGTTTTTTCGATTTCAAGATTAGATTTTTGGATAGCAATGTTTTGTAGTTTTATCTCAGCCATTTCGGAAGATAGTTTATTTAAAGCTGAGCTTTGGTCTTCACAGAATTTCTTTAGATACGATTCTTGTTCATTTTTCCATGCTTTCAATATTTGATGTATATCGATAGAAGAATCCTTGGTATCCGAGTCCGGAGAAGAGCAGGGACGAGGACGTTTTTGGCGCGTTGTTGTATTTACATTGGCACTAGGATTGCTTGATATCAGTTGTGGAATGTCCGATTCAGACATAGTTTGAGTAATATTGCTGGAGGTAGACGGAGGTGAGCGTTGAACGCGAGGCATGTTACCAGAGCCAAGGTATACTAGATCTTAGCACTTACGCGCGTTGAGTCGTTTATGCAGTGAGTACAGCGTAAATGACCTTCGTAGTGACGTGATCTTTGTAGTACGGGACAGCAATAATTATGGCTACTGTCTTTTTCTCGCGGCAAGTCTTCGCCGTTGCGGGGTCGTAGAGCGATGGACGCAAGATTGGTCACTTACGCACTATTTTTAAGAGTTAGAGTCGCGCACAAGATTTTATTAAATTTACAAGTAAAACAAAAACACGTCTGCTTGCAGTCACAGCTTGGACGGAACTCCGGACGGAAGAAAATGTTATGTTCTTGGTTCCACAACTATGCATAATTTGCATAATTTAAGTGTTAATCACATTACTAGACCAATTTTAATTTGTTATGTATGAATTCAACATCAGCTGTTACGGATATTATAAACAAGATATTTTGTTTGATTCGATACAAAGAACATTACAAAACTAAGATGGAATTAGACACAATTACACCAACAATTAACACACAAACACACAACCAAACCAGTAGTATATTTATGGCAAGGGTCCGATACACGTCGGTGTAATAGCCGGCCATGTACAGCCACGTTGTCGCTGACAAAATGGCTTCTAGCAAGCACTAAACCACAAATGGAGAGTCGGCTTAGTCTGGTGACGGGCTAGTATCATGAGTGTTGTATTAAACGAAATTGCTTTGCCATGATGGAACTCGGCGAAAATGCGAGAATTCGCTTTTTTGGCGGTATTATGATGTGTTTTTGCGGTAAATGCTTGTAGGTTTTCATTAGTTTTGTATTCTAGGGAACGAAACAGGTTATTAGCTTTTAGTATATTGTTAACCTTTTTGGAGGAAATTTGAGTTACTATATCGGACGTTATTTTTATAGTTTATAAAGGCAAATATTGTTTTGCCTTACTCTAATCACTTAGGGGTATAAAAGAGATGTTGGCTGACACACAACGCACGCAACACTCTTTGAAAGATGAAACGTTATTAATAAATTGCAATATAATTGGTTAAATATAAAATTTGGTTGCAGTATAATTTGGTTTAATATAAAATATATTAAACCAAATGGTTCAGTTTAATCAATCAGTGTCAGTTTCTCACGTTCATATAAAATAATGTAAGTTCTACAATATCATAATCCGTTATCTAACCAATATATCACATATTATGAAACACTATAAAGGTCGGTTCATACACCTATAGAAGTATTGTAACATGAAAGGGGCGGGCTCAGGTTGTGTACACACTGCACAAGTTAACTTTATATAGCCTTTATCGCTTACACGACTCTGTTTAGATTTTGGACCAAGAAACTGAACGATCTTCGGGCTTCCATGCATGATGCACAATTTCCCTTCTACTGTGGTTTGTTTGGTTTTGTGTTGAGGTAACGCAAACCGCAACAAACAAGATAAATGTTTTACTTTTTAACCGACTTCAAAAAAAAGGAGGAGGTTATCAATTCGGCCGGTATTATTTTTCTAAGCCTTGACTTAACAGTATCAGAGTAGATACTGTTAAGTCAAGTCAAGTTATGGATAGGTACGTCAAGGTAAGCGACAATTTAACTTAGGTATATGGTGGCTGTAAGCTGTAATCTTATGATTCCATTGCATTGCATTACATTATCGTTTATTTTCAATTATTTTATTTCATTGATTTATTTCAAAATGTTTGCTTGAAAAAATTAGAAGAATTACAAACACACGCCCTAAGTGTGTCCTAAGCCACAGTTATTATACCTTATATTATTTCTCCTTCATATAGCTTTTCCCGTAAACACATACAATCTTGTCTTATATTAAAAAAAAACGTTAAATTGAATTTGATATTTTTGGTTTTATGTCATTCAAATGCTTTATAAATATAAATTTATAAAGAATAGAAAAAATTCGATCACGAGGCGGGACTCGAACCCGCATCCTTTCGCGCCAATCCGGGGCGGATGCCTGAAGGCCTGCACTGTTTTTCAAGTGCAGACGTCACGTCGTCAAGCTCTTTTCCTTTATTACAACTAAGGTGATCAACATAATGCGCAGCTACAACGAAATATTAAGTTAACTCTACACACTCGACGTACACGCTACTATACCCCAACTAATTGATTCAGATAACCAAACAACTGCACCATCACTGCTCTCACACAATATTATACAAATCAGTGACTATCATACCGATTGAACCGCGCTCCACAAAACCACAACGAGCCACGAGCTGGCAAAGAAGCGTCAATGTGAACCTTTAATCACGCGCCCTGCAAGTTCCGATAACGTTATCCCAGTCCCATAAATCAAGCTCACTCGCTTCATTAAACACAGCCGGTGGCCATCAAATTTGACCGTTTAAATTAACTCCGCATTAACCAATATTGCCATTTCAATTATGAACGGATTCCGCCGCCGAATTTACATGTATTTGTTACAATGAAGTTCGAACCGGTTCGGACCGGTTTAATCCAGGATCGAGTGGATTTATTGTTGTATATTGATATAGGTGTTGCGATTGTGTTTAGCGGCCGTTGAATCGCGTTTATTGATTAGGATGTGATAATTGAATAACTCGCCGGTTTAATTATTTGTGCAGATTTATTTAGCGTTAATGCAGTTTCATTTAGTAAGCAGTTAGATTTCATACACAAATGTTAACATGCAATTTTGGTCGATTAAAGCGATATCGTTCGACACAAGAAAATATAAAATATTTTACAAAAAATATAAACACATTTCGATCTCTCATGTCAAAGTAAATAACAGCTTTCGCGTTTGAAACCTCAAAAAGCAGTAACGAAATCTTAGTTTTATATCACAATCAAAAAAGGGTTCCTCATCATCCTTCCAACCGTATACTATATGAAAAGATCACAAAATTCACAACCTTTCACCGAAACGAATAAACACACGACACACGGAAATTGAGGCCCCTTGATACGGCACTTGGAAACTTTATGCCGCCCTAAAGCCTAAACTTGGACATTGGACAGTAAAATATTTTCCACGCTCATTCGTGTCACGTTCAATCAAGCACATAAGGGATGTCCGAGGTTTCATACATTTGTACATTGATTTAGAGAGCGGGATGTTCATTGAAAGTTTTTCATTTTGAATTCAGTTAGTTCTGAGCCTCTTCTTCCTCCATCTTCGAAAAGCATTTGAGGTTGGATATATTATGATATTGTTTGTGTAATGGAGAATTAAGGTGCTATCGTACTTTAGGTATATGCATAGCCTAGCAGAAGCATTAATACCTTGTTGTCTGTCAAATTGTATAATATAGAGCCTTTGTAAAATTAAGAAAAAAATATTAGGAGTAAACATCTACTATCGAGTAGTTTGTTGTCTTTATTAAAAATAATGTTTTTAACCATCTTGATATCCTAAATCGAATTTATTGAGTACCTAATTTATCTGTTTCAGACATGGCACTTCCAGATCTATACATCTACAATAGACCTGTATTATCCCATTGATGTTCACCCGGGTCACATTTAAGCGTTTTTTCAGTGAATGCGGTAACAAAATACAGAGGTCGACACCCGGTGTCGTTCGCTCTTTAATTTCAAACGTGCGTCGTTTGGTCGTGCGTGAGGCACATAATAATCTTACTCTAGGAAGAACCTATGGCTCTTTGGCTATTCTATTTTATGTGTAAAATAAAGTGTATCAAATAACAGCGGGACATTTTAGGGTTGACTTTTGTTTAGAAGGTTGCTCCATGATGTGGGAGTTTTTAAATATTATTTTGAGATATGTTTTTTTATGAAATTTTCCTTGATTCTCGTTACTGTTGTGTGAACAGTATTCCCTTGGGAAGTGGGGTGGTTTATACCTTTACATAAATAAGATCATTTTCTCGCTTGGATTCCGCACCAGATGCTACGTTAGATAAATATATTTTTTTGTATCTGTCGAATTAAGTTAAATTGATTAATAATATGCGCTGTAGTTAATTTTTTAATTATAAAATTCGATCGAATCATAAAGTTCTGTTATTATAAATGATAAATATTATAATATTAAAGTGATATATTTTAATATTCTTTACATATTTTACTTGTTAATACTATACCGTACATACATGCCTGATAATGCAATTATATTATGAGTAACTGTTTATTTGATAAGCGAAAACTTCATACGAGGAAATGATCAACTATTTTGATAGCTTATAACCACTATCTGCAATATCATTACAAAATTAATTTAAAATATTCCACTCTATATTACTAGATAATAGACATCCATATCTAAATACCTTAGAAAGGAATTTCCACGAAATATGTAACGAAATTTCGCCATCCACTGTTTGCAAAGTACACGATGTTAACCCGAAGAGGGCTTGTTCGTTGATTAAGCAGTTTGCCTAGCCCGTACTAAGGCCTACGAGTATGTACATACACGCAGTGCCGAATTAAGCAAGCCGGGGCCCGTAACAAATTCTTTCAAGGGGATGATCTACTAAGTGTTCTTAAGAATAAAGTGGTAAAAAAGAAATTCTACTAACATTATAAATGGGAATGTTTGTATGTTGATTTGTTTGATTGTGTGTTAGTTACTCCTTCACGCAAAAACTGAACCGATTTTTATAAAGTTTAGCACATACACAGAGGGTTACTTGGATTGACACATAGGATAGTTGTTATGCCGAAAATCACATGGGAACGGGAACTATGCGGATTTACCTTTTATTACGCGGGCGAAGTTGCAGGCGAAAAGCTAGTTAAGAATAATTTTGACAATAAGCTAAGAATAACACAACATCACATTTCAATAAGTTTCGCTCAAAATAATTCATTCAGTGTGGATGTTAAGTGTGAGAGTTAAATATTGGGGCCCCTTCTCACGCGGGGCCCGTAGCAATAGCTACTCTTGCTACTATGGTTTCGCCACTGCATAGTAAGTGTGTTTGGAATTGCAAAGAAAACAATATCAGAAGTGGGATAAAATGTTTTGGTTGGCAAGTGCGTGAGTGTTTGATGATTTGAGGTATTATAATATTTTGGTACTGGGTAGGGTTATGTTAATAATGGAAAATAAGATGATAGAAATCGCGATATTCGGATAACTGTTATATGGATAAAAAATTATATTCTTTAGCAAATAAAGATTAAAATTGTGTTTTTATATATCTTATTAATTCTAGTATAAATTTAAGGGGATGTAAATTAATACATTGCCAACTATTAATCAAAACATAATATTTAATTTGTATACTGTTATTTTATTTGAAATTTTTTATCCATCATAAGCTTTATGCTTGCATTTCGATATTTTATCTTCTTTTCATATTGCAGGATTTACAGTTTATTAAATTTTAAATGGTATGAAAACTCAATAAAATAATTTATTATTTTGGAGAGTCATGAAGAATATATTTCATTTTATTTTTTAAAACTGAAAATATTTTTTAATCATTCAATAGTAGGTATGTTACATGTTGAGTATGAGTTGAAAATAAATAAAAATATAAAATAATGAAATAATTTAATTTGCTAAGACTGAATAATGCTTTTATCATTAGTAGTTTTATTGAAAGTTCTGTCAAATTCAACCCAGCCGATGACGACCTGAAACAAACAAACAAACAAACATAAAACTTACATAAAACACATAGGTAGGTATTCATAAGTAAATTTGAATTATTTTACTAGAAGATACCAAAGAGCCAAAGAGATACATTGATTATATTTATATTTACATGTAAGTATAGATAATACCATTCTCATTTACTTCTTCTAGACCTAACTAGATCTCTATTAGTGCCCTAAGTCAGTGCTCAGGTCCATCGTAACTAACACATAAAACAGATTTATTGTTACTATCCTATAAACTACTTCTAATTTATTAGAACGTTAATGATATTTCGTAAGTGTAAATTAGAATTTATACAAGACTATCTGTGCCCCGCGGTTTTATCCGCATTGCTGCGCTCCTATTAAGTAGTCTACGTGTGATGATATAATAGCATATAGCCTTCCTTTCTAATCGACTATCTAGCAATTATTTTTTTCATTTAATTTCGACCCTCGAGATAAGCGCGTTAAACGATTTTAAACGGACATAATATTATTTACTTAATTCAAACACTTATTTCATTTTTTAATTTCAAATTTCTTATTGAACTTACAATACACGACAAAAGTACACTTATAAACAACTAGATATACCACCTACAACTGTATAACAAATAACAAGAGGTGCGAACTGCAATACGAACTGTACCAAGTACAGTCTGCATAATTAGATGTTCAGAGAAATAACAATATCGTATGTCGTTTTTGTTACAAAGTAGTATGGATTCCCGGGTACTGCCTCACTCTATGCTGCCTCACTGTATGGTACGGTGAGGACGTGACTTGATTGAAAACCCCGACTAAAAAAAAAAAAAAAAAAAAAAAAAAAAGTTTGGACTCTTTTCCCACTAAAGCGGCCACGCTGAGTCGATAGCACTCACTCCCGAAGCGATAGGATGCACGGTTCCAAAGATAGCTGAGGTGTGCAGATCGATTAACTCTTTATCAAATATCAATTAGATAAGAGTTAATCGATGGGTCATTAATGGGGCGCTAATGACCCACCGGTTGTTTGCCTTTTCTTATTATCTATCGGCGTTCATATCTATTACTCATTGTGCACCTCGCTTATCACTGCTTTTGTATTAAACTTCTTTGTTACGACCTACCTCGCTATTCTAACCAAACGATGTATTATTATATTCAAGAAAAAATACGTCTAAAATCCTATAACTATATTTATCCTACTATATTATTCGCTTCTGGCGTTGTTTATCAAAGTCTAACCTAACCTAACCTAATTGTTTTTCCGGGTAATCTGATGTATCGAACTTTGTTACGGCAGGACAAGGATTGTAAAAGAGTTGATTGAAAATAAAACATATTATTTCCATATATTATTTCTTTATTTACCGCATTACACTACAATACAATTTAACAAGTGTCATATCATTTCTTGGTGAGTCATACGAAAAATTCGTAAGGAAATCTTCCAATCTCAGGCCCCGGAACTTGTAGTACAAATATACCACGCAATACTCTCCACAAAACGCGGAATAGATATCCTGAATTCTAGCAGTATTATAGTCCCACATGCGACAATTTCTTCTTAAAAATTCCGCTATTACTCTAATCGGTTTACGTCCAAAGGAATCAAAATATTCTCCAACTCTTTCGTGGTTGATATGAATAGCTACCCAATGAGAACCTGGCTGTGAGTCAGGGTCGAGATTGCATATAATAAATGCAGGTATGTGTATATGCATTGGTAGGCGATTCGAGGGGTACACACTATACTGGAGGCTGGGGTGTATTCTATGAAGACTCATTTGCAGGTCTAATGTATTCATTTTTACACGTTTGACCTCATCCAATTTCTATCAATCATCAACCTAAACTAACATCACGTTATATTGTCATCCCAATATATACAATATTTTTATATGTATTTATTTAGAAATGCAGGCCGGCCAATATATACAATATTTTTATATGTATTTATTGTTTGTAAGGAAATAAAAAACAGTAAATTGCATACAATTTGTTTTATTTAATTTTATAATGTTTCCTTTAGTTACATATACACAAAATGCATGAACATATTTGATTATTATTATATATATTTTTTTTTTGGATATGTGCTTTGTAATAATTTCTAAGGTTGTGTTTATTTGTATATATTACTTTATTTATATTAAACTGTAACCTTAATGTATAAATAAAATGTTTAAAGAGAAAAATATTCAGTTTTATTGCTACATCCAAAGAAGATAGAAGTACAAAAATGATTCACTTTATTCATCCATTTGCTGCCATCATAGCAGGTCCAAGTGGATGTGGAAAATCTAACTTTGTTACACAATTCATTAAACACAGGAGTAGTGTATGTAATGAATTTTTTTCTGAAATCACTTGGTGTTACGATGAAATGCAACCACTTTATAATATACCTGATGTAAATTATCACCAAGGGTTGCCCGATTTGCATATGTTTGACGGTAAAAATCCTCATTTGATTATAATAGATGATTTAATGAGGGAATCTGATGGTAGAGTTGTTGATATATTTACAAAAGGTAGTCATCACCGGAATCTTAGTGTATTTTATTTAACACAAAATTTATTTCATCAAGGTAAAGGTCAAAGAGACATTTCTTTAAACTCAAGTTATATAATTTATTTTAAAAACCCTCGAGATAAAACTCAAATAAGATATTTAGCACGACAAGTGTCACCAGATAACACAAAATTTATTGAAGACGCCTACAGGGATGCAACTTTAGAAGCGCATGGATATTTAATGGTAGATTTAAAACAGAATACAAATGATTTTTGTCGTATCAAGACAAATGTATTCCCATTTAATGGTCACTGCACAGTCTACGTCCCCACGAAAGAGTTTAAATACACCAAGAATCAAACAATTCAAATCACTTCTAAATGATGCATCGTCGAGTCACAACGCATAAACATTTGCTAAATGCTTTACATACGCTTAAACCAAAATATCAAAGAGCGTTACTTAAAACGTGTAATGAAGAAGAAATAAATTGTATTTGTGAATGTATTCATAACGTTTTACAAGGAAAGATACCACTTAAAGATCAAGATAAACAAAAATTGAATAAACACAAAAATATACTCCGTAAACTGGTGCGTAAGTGTAAACATAAACTAAGAAAAAATATTATTATACAAAAAGGAGGGGCTTTCTTACCAATAATATTAGGTCCAATATTGAGTGGATTAGTAAGTGGACTAGCCAGTTAACATGGAAAATGCTAAGAAAATGATACTTATTGAACCTGGATTGATTGAAAAATTAAAACAAGAAAATAAGGATACTAGTAATTTGTCTCGATTAGATATTGAAATGCAAAATATTATGAATAGTAAGACGGAAGACCGAAAGAAGTGGATGTTATATTTACAAACACTACAAAGATACCTTCACTTTATCGAAGAGGATCGTCAACCACTCAGATTACCAATTTATTCTGATACATCTAATGAATATTCAAATGACTCTAAAATTGGTTTTAAAAATAAAGATAGAGATCTAAAAAGTTCAGTTGATGCTGAATCTTTGTTGGAGGAGAAAGGTTCCATTAAAAGTATAGAAAGTGAGGTAAATCCACTGTATTCACCAACACAAATACTCAGTTTAATACCAAAAACTTATAATAAAAAAGGAGAGTCATTATTAAACTTAATTGGAACAAGTAAAAGTAAAATACGTTGGGATAATGAAGGCACAGTCATAATTGATAATGAAAAAATTCCAGGAAGTAATATTGTTGATTTAATAAATGATTCACTTAGACCCTTAAAAAAAAGTGATCCGATAGGGTGGGATAGATTTGCTAAAGCATTAAAAGATATTAAAGTACCACTTACTTATATTGGAAATCCAAAGAGATGTGAGTTTATTAACCAACTTCAAGCAAAAGATCTGAACAAAACCTCTGAGATTGAAGTTCAAGAATTTTCTACACCGAGCAGTGGAGATAAAAGATATATAACTAAAATACGTAAAAAGATCGATTGGGAAAAATGGACCCCGTACTAGAAGAAATTAACAGGATTTATTATGATCCATCTAACCCCGCTGGTTTTGGTAGTATTGATAAATTATCAAAAGCTATGAAGGGTAAAATGGATAAAAAGCAAGTAAAGGAATGGTTACAATCACAAGAAACATATACATTACATAAACCCATTCGGAAAAAATTCCCGCGTAATAGGTACATTCTATCAAATATTAATGAGCTGTGGCAAGCTGATTTAAGTGATATGCGAACTTATTCTCAATATAATGATGGTTTCAACTACATACTTTGTGTTATTGATGTATTTAGTAAATATGCTTTTGCAAGACCAATGAAAAAGAAAAACTCAGAAACAACTAAAGAATGTTTTGAGAGTATATTTACTGAAAGTAATTCAACACCTACTCACATACAATCTGATAAAGGTACAGAATTTGTTTCAAAAGATGTACAAAAATACTTTAAATCCAAAAAGATAAATTACTATACCACTAACAATCCTGATATTAAGGCTAGTATTGTTGAACGATTTCAAAGAACTCTAAAAATGAAAATGTGGCGTTATTTCACTCATAATAATACTTATAGGTATATAGATGTTTTACAAGATTTAATATACTCTTATAATCACAGCATTCACTCGAGTATTAAGATGTGCCCATGTGATGTAAGTTCCAACAATATTATGACAGTTTGGACTAATCTTTATGATAGAGGGTCAAACAAACTTTCTTTAGAAAATTCAAAACCAAATTTCAACGTGGGTGATTATGTTCGAATAACTAAATATAAACATGTTTTCCAAAAAGGATATGAATCAAATTGGAGTGATGAAATATTTATTATATCTTCAATAATTGATAGATCTCCATGGGTTGTTTATACAATAACAGATTTACAAAATGAACCAATAGTTGGTACTTTTTATGAAAGAGAATTACAGAAGGTCACTTACAACCCCACCACACAATATAAAATAGATAAAATAATTGGCACTCGTTATTCGGGTAACAGAAAAGAAGTATTAGTGAAGTGGAAAGGTTATCCAGATAAATTTAACAGTTGGATTTTAGCTTCTAGTTTAAAAGAAATATGAATAAAGAAAGTTTTTATTTAACTTTGCTCAGCAATAGTTCAATGGAATACTTTCCTGATAACAAGACCACAAATTTTTCAACAAAATTACCAAAAGCTATGAAATTAGAAGGTGAATGGTTGGTTGGAGTTGTCGAGTTTCAATATCCATGCACAATGTTTACTGTTCAAGATCATGAAAATGTTGTATACATCACAAAAACCATGTTAATTCCTAATGAAGATAAACCATCAGCAGTGTACTACAAAAAACATATTCCCGCTACCAACTACGATAACGTTGAACATATTTTGAGAGCGTTAAATGGTATAGGAGAGAACTTGAAATTTCGTTATGATGAAATAACAAAATTTGTGTCTGTTTCTGTTTTGGATAAAAATATAACATCCGTAACATTATCACCCAAATTAAGTTTACAACTAGGTTATGAACCAAATACAAATCTCCTAGACAGAAATTTTGGGAAGTGTCCTGCTAATTTACACTTAGGGTTACCATCTCAACTATTTCTATATTGCGACATTATCGATCCTCAGATTGTGGGTGATGTTATGACCCCGCTATTAAGAGTCATTTCATTAGATCCTTCAAAATACATTTATGGTGCGTATAAAATGCACGTTTTCTCTCCACCTCACTACTTACCCGTTATGCGAAGAGAGTTCGATACGCTGGAAATGGATATAAGATCGAGCGCAGGACAAAAAATACCATTCCAGTTTGGAACCGTGTGTATTAAACTACATTTCCGCAAATTATAATAATGTATTCTCCTCATGATCATCATAAATGTCCATATGAAAATTATTATTCACATCAAGCTGGATCAGGAGTTGGAGTAATTTATAAGGGTTCACCATACCAACGTGGTCATGGTATTGGGAGCTTCTTAGGAGGGTTATTTAGATCAGTTTTACCTTTACTTTCAAGTGGTGCTCGAGTGGTTGGTAAGGAGGCATTAAACGCTGGAGTAGGACTTTTATCGGATATGATTCAAGCCCGTCCTATGGAAACCTCAATAAAAGATCGTCTAAAGCAAGTTAGTACGAACTTAAAACGAAAGGCTGATGACAAAATTGATCGATTAAACATGACAGGATCTGGGTATATAACTAAAAGAAAACGATTGACCTCGTTCATTCCACCACTAACAGCTAAAGTGAAAGCTACGAAAAAACTTGGTCTAAAACCAAAAAACATCAAAGATATATTTTCAAATTAAGTATGTCTTTCATTCATAATCATTCTTGTGAGTGCGTTAAGTCAGAATTAGATTTGTTTGCATTACCGTCTACACAAACAAGCATTGAAAATGGATTGTGGATTCACTATAAACCAATTTCATCTCTTGCTGATGATGGACCTATCGAGTTTCAAGTTCCTGGAACAGGCGATGACTACATAGATTTGTCTCATACATTACTCCACATAAAGGCAAAAGTATTAAATCAAGATTCAACAAACTTGACATCAGCTACAGTAGTAGCACCTGTAAATAATTGGTTGCATTCACTTTTTAGTCAACTCGATGTTTATTTAAACCAAAAACTTGTATCACCACCTAATAATACCTATGCCTATCGAGCATACATGGAAACCCTTTTAAACTATGCTCCTGCTGCTAAACAATCTCATCTTACTTGTAGTCTTTGGTATGATGATACAGCAGGCAAAATGGATTCCACAGATGGTAAAAACATAGGATTTGTTAAAAGACAGGAATTAGTTAATGAAAGCAGGGAAATAGAAATGATAGGTCATCTTCATGGTGACATTTTCAATCAAGATAAATTTTTAATTAATGGTGTTGAAATGAGTGTAAAATTAGTTCGGTCAAGAGAGAGTTTTAATTTAATTGCTGGGTCAAATGATGAAAAGTTTAAAGTTTGCATTACGGATGCAACTCTTATTGTTCGAAGAGCACGAATTAATCCAAGTGTATTACTCGCACATCAGAAAGTTTTAGCTTCTACAACTGCTAAATATCCTATTACTCGTGCTGAAGTTAAAGTTTTAACAATTCCATCAGGTGTTCAAGGAAAAACTCTTGATAATATATTCTTAGGACAGGTACCTAAAAGATGTATTATTGGATTTGTGAACAATTCCGCATTTAATGGCTCACTTACTAAAAATCCATTTAACTTTGAAAACTATGGTATTAACTCTTTCAGCTTATATATTGATGGTCAACAAATACCTTCAAAAGCTTTGCAACCATCTTTTAATAATAATATATTTACATCAGCATATCATACTCTATTCTCGGGGACTGGTATTCACTTTCTTAATGAAGGAAATGCAATCTCTCGTGAACAGTATGCCAAAGGCTACTGTCTTTTAGCATTTGATTTAACTCCTGATTTATCAGCTAACTCATCAGCTCATTGGAATCTCATAAAGCATGGTAGTGTAAGATTAGAAGTACGATTTGAATCCTCACTAATACAAACAATTAACTGTGTTGTTTATGCTGAGTTTGATAATATTATTGAAATAGATAAAAATAGAAATGTTACTGTAGACTATAGTAGTTAAGGTTATAATGTGTGTTATGTTTTAGATTTATGTGTTATGCTTAATGCATTTTGTGTATATATGTAACTGAAGGAAACATTATAAAATTAAATAAAACAAATTGTATGCAATTTACTATTTTTTATTTCCTTACAAACTTCCTATTTAATCTTATACAAAACACTACAATTGAACATTCCTATGACAACCATTGAATAGATTGGTACTGTAATAATCTGCTAATAACAGTAATATCATGGATACACTAGAATTACAAAAACATATGAAAAAGATTCATCCCAGTCTAGAAAATAATGTTTATGCTGCTAATAGACTGCCTATGTATACCCATGTACCAACGTATATAATATGCAATTTGGATGTGGATGATAAACCAGGTTCACACTGGGTAGCTGTACATATCGATACGAATGGCATATTTTGATTCATATGGACGAACACCTGAGCGATATCATCTCCAGTTTTTGAAAAGGAATTGTAAGAGATGGGACTGGAATGTTGATAGGATTCAGAATGTTTTTTTTTTTTTTTTTTTTTTTTAGTCGGGGTATGTTTGGATTCTCGTTTGGATTCACTGGATTCCCGGACTCTGCCTCACGCTAGTGAGGCAGAGTCCGGGAATCCATACTACTTTACAAAGACGATGTAGCGTTAAATTTAACTGTAAATCGCTTGAAGCTGCACTCTAGCTGAGTTAGTGCAGCGCTTTTTTGCTAGAAGATTTAGCTAAATCTTGGTAGACTTCTTGAACTTACGCGGAAATTTGAGTTCGTGTGTGTTTTTTGTAATACTTTTCACTTTAGTATATTCACATTTTGGAGTTTACGCTAGGCATTTGGCTTTTCAGTTTTAAAAGTTTTTAGTGTGAATATAGAATTATAAATATATATGAAAGCTGATTTTTAAAACCCCACAGCAAAACTAATTCATTAAAAGATTAACTTTTTAAGCCCTG